>VXAL01001597.1:5323-25285 GCA_013399475.1 Chauna torquata | reverse complement strand
TCATGAAAAATCACAGAGACCTATTCCTCCATTGCCTGTGGCATTATGTGAAGCAGACATTTCATCAGGCTAAAACCTTTCTACTGAGGTCACCATGTAAACAGTTAATGAAGCAGAAACACTCTGGGGATTCACTGACTGAGCACACTTAGATGTGTTCTGTATAAATGTTCAATTGGCAGTAGTGAAATTACCTCACTGATGCTTTAAAGAAACTGTGGACATTGTACCCTTCCAGCATTAAATGGGGTGTTCATAATTAATTTCTTATTTTCTAAGCCAATGTAACAGTTTGACTATAACTTTTATTAAGCATTACAAAGTTAAAAGGGGAGGAAAAAGCCTAGAGGTCATAAACTACTTCATACAATTTAGAGTGCAGCAAGGAGTTATTGCTGCACTAGTGCCTATTAATGTATCTGCAATCTTCTATGGAGTTAACTTTCTTTGTCACAGGAATTGCCTCATAACTGGTTACCACCAAATGCTATATCACTGTGATACAACTTAACACAAAGATGGTATGAGATATAATTCACGAGCCTAGGAATGGATGTTGTCTTGTAATATTCTACAAAGCCCCAAACCTTACTGAAGCTAATGCATTATTTCATGAGCCACAGGAACATCTTACAGTGCCTTAACAATGTCATGTCCTTAACACTTCTCTAAGCTTGTTAGTACTTCCTGGGATGTCAAAGGCCAAGAAAACCTCTACCACATTTCCTCCTGCTCTTAAAAAAAAAAAAGTCATAATAAATGGAGCACTACTATACTACTATGAGCAGCTAAAGAGTGAAACTGTTAAAGCCTTTGTGGTACTGATTTGTATTATGCAAATTACTCTGTGAACCCTCAGGTTGGCAATGAACCATTTTCTTTCACCATCTTCTCTCTATTACAGAAATAGAAACACATATCCCACAAGAACTGTTCTTTGGGAATAAATGCCAGATGTGGAGATTTTAAGACCAGGAGGAACTATTATGATTTCTGCGTAACAAGCCATCGAATTTTTACAGAGTGTCAAGCCCTTAACCTGACTGTGCCAAAAACTCACATTATACATGTAATTCATCTTTCAGTGCAGACCATGTGAACAGTTTCAGTGTTTTTATCACTTCTATTGCTCTTCCTAGGAAAGCACCAAGGGATCAATCCTCACACTTAGGTTTACCTATCACATTCTTCCTTGAGGCTTAAGAATTATATGGCAATCCTGTTTCACTCAAGATCTTGATGATGGCATTGCTTCTTCAATGTACAGTACTTGCGTCAACAGCTTCTCTGAGTTTCTCCCATTTCAGTTACAGCAAAATTCATGATGTCCTCTTTCATAAATAAATGAGTTCCTCATGCATATATATTTTACATAAAGTAAGTGCAAAAAAGGTAAACCAATTCTTTAACTTTAGACCCTACAAACAGTGTCTTTGAAATCACTGAGATGTTCAAACAGATGATGTTTCCTGCACTCAGAGACAATAGTGAAGAGCGGCATTTCCATGCTTATGTAAAAATATCCATTAGGTAAAGTACTGCCTAACTCTTACTGGTATGGAGACTGTAATGATTCATGTGCGGCAAACAATTTGTTTAAATGTGTCCTGCTATTCCAGTTCCACTCTATACGAGTGCACATCTCCATATATTGTACAATGGCTACTGTGCCATGATATGTGTTTCAAGAACTGGTAAATTCTCTTTTAGTAAGATTAAGCCAACAGGCTGTTAATGAAGGCTCTAAATCTTTAATATGTAGAACTTCATACTAATTTAGAGAACATAATTCATACATAGATATATTGACACTGTACATACTTCAGTATTGGTTAAAGACATCTTTAACATAGATTATGAACTAATTTGTTGTGGAAATTAAGATAAAAACTAGAATGATTTTACAAAGACAGGTTAATGTGTATGCCTACACTGATATGTATGCATATATATATATAAATATACACGTATATGTACACACACACCATATCCATATTGCTAAGATGTAAAATTCAATACAGAAAAATCATCTGATACATAAGTCTCTTATGAACATTCAGCGCCAAGGGGCAGAAGATTCATTCAGGTCTAGTTAATCAGCATCTTGCAATCTAGCTAGTGCTATAAGAGAAGTCTGTCTCATCTGTTGGTTTTCAAGAACTGGAAGGTTTTGATCCATCTGTCACACAATTCCTCCCATTTCTATTTGGAGAAATATGCAATCTGTTCCATTAATAAAATGTTGCAAGTAGCTTCCTCCTTCCATGCAGTTCTAAACCCACTTGACAGGTGGATATTTTGACCTGTACATGGTGCAAAGCATTGAGTCATTTTAGTAAGTGTATGTCTCCACAAAGAAAAGAAAGATAGACACTAATTAAAACCTGGGTAAGTCATCTGGAAGACTGGTAGCACACTCTGGCATTTGTTAACACAATACAAAAGTCACTAATTATAGTAGTATTGTTAGCACCATTGAAGTTATAACAGCCTGTCAGAGGTGCCATTATAAACCACTATATTCAGGTGTTCATAACGACAACCATAAAAATTTAAATAAAGCTGAAACTTGGCATACATGATCTTGGTTTGGAGCACTTTTTTTCTTTAAAAAACTGCGCTGGGGGTACTTGTAGCTGCACTTATTTATATCTACCTTGAGTGATTTTAAAGCCTTACCTTGAAAACTACTTGTAAAATTAGTATTTTATTTATCAAATAAATAGTTTGGGATTAAAAAGATGCCAGTTCAAATGCTGGTTCATCTGTTTACTGTGGACCAAGCCATATATCTTCTGTTTTGGTCAGGTACTTAAATAAGTATGTATCTCTAAGCAGTTGAGGAATTTAATAGAAGTGGTCAACAGGGAAAAGTAGCTACTTAAATACCTTTGTGCATCTGTTTATTAATTTCTCAGTGCTCCATCTTCCTTCTTCAAAAAAACACCTTATAAGAATGAGGAAGAAAATAATGTTTCTTTTTCCCAGCTCCCTTTTGTCCTTTTACGTACTAGGAGTTGTTCTTTGCCAGTGTTTATACAGCAGTGGCCCAGTGGGACTTCAAGCCTCAGTCAGATAAAGCACAATGGGAATGCAAATACTATATAATGGAATGTTTGCAAATATTCCTTGTGGTGGTGGCTGCTTTTAGGGTTTTATAGGAAATCAATTACTCCTGTATCTTGCTAAAGTGGACCAATTCAACAACAGCTAGCAAAATTAAACATCCAGACCCTTAATTTCTCATAGTTTGTTAGTTCATAGACATAATGGAAGAAAACTGTTTACATGGTATGCTGCTGTACTTATATCTACATTGGAAAGATAAGATCCCATAAATTATGCAGGACACCATTAATAAATTTCATTATGCATCAGATTACTATGTCCTCATTTCAGCATCGGTCTTGGATTAATTACACAGCAATCACTGCAGAGCTGACATTGCTAGAGATGGGGGATTACCCTGGGTGCCCCTTGGTGCAAGCAGTCATTAGTATGATGGCACAAGGATTTGGGATAACAAATCACCCCTGGCTAGTACAGACCTGAACTCATTAAAGTTTAAACGTTGTATGGATTTAATCTTTTATTTTAAAAAGTAAACACAGGGGGGATTTGCCTCATAACAGTACCTTGGGTTTTACTTTATCTAAATAAATCTGTTTGTGGCAACAATGCAGGAAAATAATAAGGCAACTTAATAAGATGCATCAAGTATGAAACACTTGACTTCAGAGTATTTTCTTCTTCCAACATTATTTTTAATCAATTGCTTTTCTTCCCTCCTTTCCTTCATAGGAAGTAGGAAGAAGAATAACTTCTTCACACGTGACTCTAAAATTCAGAATCAAAAAAAAGGTCCTGGGCCAGGCTAGTTATTCCTATGCCATCTCTGTTATCCACATCATATAAAGCAACCTGGTTCTTAGCCTAAACAGCATTGACTGGCTTGCATCCATTTAATCTGTAGGCTATGGGATCTGGAGCACTCTGCTCTGTTTCATGCCTGCATTTGCCAGCCAACAGAACTAATTGGCTCATTCTAGATCAAAGCCAGTCTGAACTAGCACATATGGATAATTTGCACACTGGACCCTGAAGTGAAACAGGAGGGCGGATGAATTCAGTGATATGCATGTATCCATAATATTTTCACAATGTCAAATCTGTGTCAAATTTCATTTATTTAGGGAACACATTAGGTTGAAGAGAATCAAATGTCTTCTTTGTTGAGCTTTTTGGGATACTACTGAGTAGTACTGAAAATGCTGAATATTTTTTATATTCATGGTGAAAGCAGAAAGTGAAAGAAGGAAGTGAAAGAAGGAAGTGAAAGAAGGAAGTAAAAAAATAAGAAATAGAAAAGAAAATTTCTGAAAGAACTTATCCTGATGATTCTTAGACTTCCAGCTGAATAACCTAAATGAGGATCTTATTCACTGGAAACTTCTTGTATGGGGAATGAAGACTGACAGGTACCTCTGTACAGCAGCTGAGATCTTAGGTTGGCTAACTTATCCCCTGAGAAAACTTATTTCCCCTAATAATCAAATGACTGTGTTAGCAATGAGTGAAGTGGGAAAACTTTAGGTTAGTGACTGGGCCAAGAAAGCAGATTCTTCTTTCATCTTCCTCGTGCATTATGCTTCTGCCTGAAACACTCTTTTATTATGGTATCAAGAACTGTTAGTCTTGAATGTGTAAATGGTCTCTTAATGTGCACCAGCCAATAGGTAATATCAAGGCCTTTCCATTCTGCTTCATATGTGGAGGAGAAGGTCTTAGAGATGTCTCCTACCTTTTTTTGCAACAGTTAGACCTCATGGAAGAAGAATAATCTTACCTGTATTTGACTATACTCATAGACTCACTTCTCTCTTATGATTTCTGGGACCCTGGTCTGTGATATTTGAAAATACAGAGCCTGTAGACGGCACACCCAGGTAGTGATCCTGAATTAGAAAAAAGGATGGCAAGAGTGTTCTCACTTAAATTCTTCAGGAAACAAAAACATCACATCAAACTTAAACTAGACACTAGGGTTGAAATTGCCAGGGAAACAGACATGTTTCAGGACGCTGAAATGCTGCCAGGACATTTACTCCAACATGTTTATTGCTCAAGAGATTTTTACATAACCCTTTAGTGGCCAGAAGCTTTGTCTCCATGCATCTCCCTCTGATTACTGTGTTCCTATATTGTGGAGGGGCCCTGAGCTTATACAAACCCCAAAGAAGCAGAGGAACATATGGGCAGTAACTTTCTGTTCTTCAGGATGGAAGTTGTGTAATGTAACCAATTGGACGAGGAAACATATATTTAAATATGTTGCTAAGATGATAAGTGGGAGATATTAGTGTCTGCCACTGCTAGAATACCAAGAAGTCTGTCTTAAATCAGACATTTCATATTTGTTCTCCATGTTTTTTAACAGAAGTCCTTGTCAAACTCAGTGTTCCTGGTATTGTTCCTAGTCTAGGCCTGATTTCTTTTTGTACTTTAAGTACTCATACTTGTGAGCTTTAAACATCCCTCAAATGTTTTAAAAGCTCTGCTGCTTCAGAATATTTGGGGTGGGACTGAATCAGACAGAGAAGTTTCTGAACAAAAAGTTACTGAAATCCATGTATCTCCATCTCAAAAAGAAACTTTATATTTTTAAAGTGTTGATGTGGACATAGAGACAATCTGAGCCAGGGTTTGGCCCCCATTAGGAAGCCTGTGGCAAAGGGAGGAGTTGAAGCCCGGTTTTCTAGCCACTGGGTGTAGGAAACAAGGGTGTCCCTTAACATGCTAGAAAACTACCCGTCACATAAACTCACATTCCAATAGTACTCATTTTCAAACTCCTTACTCCACAAAACATAAATAATTGCACAAAAGAGCATTCTTACATCCTTTCTGAGGGTACAGAGATGTAGCCAGTGGCATGGACATTCTTTCCTCCACAGCTTTAATAGAAAACAAAGCCAAACACAAACAAACCAGCCAACAAACCAACCTGAAAAGCCTCAGGACAAAAACATCCTAGGTTACTAGTAACATTTGTCAAGGATACCAGAGTTGTTGAAAAACAACTGGTTGGACTAGATGATCTTTGAAGGTCCCTTCCAACTTCATAAGGAACTATTCTATTCTATTCTATTCTATTCTATTCTATTCTATTCTATTCTATTCTATTCTATTCTATTCTACACTTAAATATTAATTTTGCGTCATGCCCTGCTTTGATACTACCATGATTTTGTAAGAACTGTGTACCATTCTCACTGTCACATTAAAATCCCGGATTGTCTATGGGATAACGGTTTCTTCTGCCAGACCAGAGCTAGGCAACCTGCAGTACCCAGTCCTTTGTCACAAGGAATGCGCAAAGCTGCTGAGCAGCATTTCCTAGCACAGAGCACCACTGGGGTCCCAGGGTGCTGGCGAGAAGTACCGTACTCTGCAAACTCCCTGTTCTTGCCTGTCAATGGCCATTTTGCATTCCTGGCTATTTTCTCCATGGTAATATGAGAGAAGCAGGCTTCCTTCCTTCCTGTCAGATACTGACATTGAGTGAAGGTTAAAAATTACCCTGTTACTTCTACTAGCTGATGTTGTCAGCCTCATGGATTGCTACAGTACTTGTAGTTTAGTGGCAATTACGTTCCTGAGACAAACAGCCTCACTAACTCTATTTCTATATCCGCACGCTGAAAAGGCTCTCAAAGCAAGCTTGATACCTGAATTTTCATTTCTCCATTGGGCAGATGTAATTGCTGACTTCACTACACGTCTCTGTCTTGCTGTGTCTGTTAAGATTTCAGCTTTATTTCTTGAATAAGTTTCCCCCTGCTGCCTTCCCTTCTTACTCCAGCTCTCAAGCCTATATCAAAACATGTTTTCAGAGCCTTTCTTTTAATTCATTTTTGACAATTCCTGGTTTCTGAGCATTTTTATTATGTCTCCTATAAATTGGTCTCTCTACAAAATAATGAGCAAGGCCATAGTCCTAGCAGACAGGAATGCAGTTATGACCCTGCACAGGAAAAGATAGAAACCACTGAGGGAGCACTTTGAACTCATTCATAAATTAAAATTTGTCCTTTGATAGTTGGACACGGTCACTATAAGGAAAAAAATTCAAAGGCAACAGTGACCTGGGAACACGATAGCCTTTATATTTCATAATAGGAAAGTCCAAAGGAAGAACCAAAAAGGCCCATCTGTTAGGACATTAGCTCTACTTTTGCATCCTTTCACTATTCAAACAACACTAATAATGTTAAGCCCCATCAACATGTATATGCCTATATACATATTTTTCCCCTATAAGGAAAAAAAAAGTTTCCCCTGACTGAGATAGATAGAGTGGAACAAAATTTGTTTCTAGACTAGGTCTTAGCCTCTTATCTCTTCAAGCATAAACCAGAGATAACAGCACTCCCCTGTCTCTCAGGGGTGTTGTATAGATAAATACGTTAAAGACTGAGAGGTGCTCACCTCCCACATAAGTATTTTAGGTGGTGCCCACAGAATTCCCAAATGTTTGCTTTCTTAAGCTCTGTAAAATTACTGGGCTCAATGCTTCCTGCTGTACATTGTCTCAACATTTGCCCCTGTTCAAACAAAACAGGCTTAAAACACTGTCTGTTGGATGGTTTAGTCTTTTACACCAATGTGTAAATGTCCCCCTGAGATGAAAGGATCAAACTCTCAGTGTCCATAGCAGTGTATGATACAATAGTATGGTAAAAGCAATGATAAAGAAAACATGCCCAGGAGAGAAGGGCTTATCACTGCTTCTTACTTGGACTCCAAGAAATCACTAACAGATTCCTCTAGAGAAGCAATATAGGATTTTTTAAGATGTTTCTGTGATGTAAGCTTGAAAGGATCAGAGATGACATTGCTTCGATTTTCATTAGCTGCAGGTCATTAAGCAGGCATTTGTGGGCGTAATTCTGTATGCATAAAACAACTGAAATATTCATTACACACAAAATGAGAGAAAATGCACTCCAATAATTTCTACGTGACATTTTTAAATATAATGATACAGATGACCAAAGGTCTTTCTCTTGACCCCTTCTCCCATTGCGATACTGACATAGCTAAGCCTAACAAGTGTGACAACTAAGCTTCTTTTTTATCTTTTGTGGTGCAAGAGACTTTCCAAAGACCAGATGTAGCTCACTCACAGGAAACTACATCTAAGCAATGGTAAAATTTCAAAATCAATCTCTTAGCCATCAAGAAATACCTATTCAAGAGTGTATAAGTAACCCAAACTCATTTTTCTTGTACGTTTACCCTACAGCTACAGGCTAAGTTGCCTTTTGCCACATGACCCATGCCTCAGTCAGGCTAGTTGTAAGCAAAAGAAAGCAAAAATTTGTAATGCTTAAACATTTAGTAATGGTGCTACAAATTCTGCTTTGCATTAGTGGGGCCAAGGAAAATATGTATACTGCCAGAGCATTGGGAAAAATTAAAAAGTCCAAAACCCTTTCCCAAACAACGCATTTATGATAATCAGTCTTCTTCCACAATAGCACATGCAAAAGAGCAGAGCTGATGATGCCTGATTGCTTCATGAGAGCTACAGGCCTTGCATGACAAAGTTAGAAGAATTTTCAGAGCCATCATTCTGGTAGTAGTAGCAACAGCTTGTCAAGGGGAAGGGAGTGGTGTAAATAAAGAATTTCTGGGTCTCCAATCTCAGGCAGAAAAAAGCTTCTTGGGCCAATTTTTTTTTTTTTTTCAAATGACTGGCTAAAATTAGCCTCTGAAACCTCTATTTAAGCACTTAGATAAAGTGCTATGCTTTCAAAAAGTCATGAACATGTACAGAGTGACTTCAGTAGGAAAATTCCTGTGTGTGGTGGCTATGTAAATCAGTTTTGTCTGGTGGATGGGTGCTGGAATATGCTAAAAATGTCTTCTCAGTGGGAAAAGTGGTTGGATTTTTTTCTTTCTTCCACAGTGGCTGTAAAACCAGTGAATAGTAAAGTGTAATGTGGACTGGCTTGGGGTTCTGGCTTGAGATGCAGAAAACTTTCTCTCCAAGGACTTTCTTTGTGGGCCTGGAAAAAGCCCCCTAACCTTCCTTGGAATTAGTTTCTCATCTAGAAATTAGTGCAACAGTTCCACCTCTTTGCTATGGATTTACCAAATATCAACTCACTGAGACACTTCAGGCCTTCTGTCACCTGAAACATTTAAAAATAAAAAATGGAGAGATCAGTTTTGTGGTGGGGCAATGCTGGTGCTTTGCTTGCTACATAAAGGCTTTCCAGATGACCTGTGTAATCCTGGCATGACTTCAGGCAGCAATGAGAAAACACTTAGCACTCAATGTGTTAAAAGGCAGACTTCCAATCTCAGGAGCTTGAGCAATATGGATTGTATTCATTCAATGCTTAGAATTATATATCAAAGACCAATAATATTTTCAGATTCCTATCTAATAGGCCTTTTGTTGTTGAACATTGTGATTCTAAAAGCAGTTCAGTTGCCATTTATTAGTTACTGTTTAGAAAAGGAGAGAAAGGGAAAATAACATATTTTATATGTCCTTATTTTTAAATGTTGTGGATAAAGGAACACAGAAGAAACCAAGCAACGCCTTGCTGTCCTTCTGGGAAATTAAAAAAAAAAAAAAAAAGAAAAGCACAGTAACACACTACTGCCAGCCCAAACCAAAACATAGCCTAAATTAAAATGGAAAAGACAAATGAGCAGGAAAAAAAGTCATGTTCACAGAATGTATTGTGTTAGGAAGACATCAGGAAAGAGAGGACACACATTTGCATACTGCATAGGGCATGGCTATGATTTTGCTGTGAGGCACAAAGGACTTGGAGCCTATACCAAATATGTAAGGCCATCAAAGCATATTTCAGCATCCTAGTCAGAAGTGATCCCTCTCAGTGTCAGCTGGCATTTCGGTAAGCATCAGTAATTCAAGGAGGTGAAAAAAAGAGCAGCAGTGGCAGAAAGAGTTTTCTGTTCATTCCTAGTAGAATATAATGTACTATTTTAATGCGGGTACTGGCCAAGCAAGGGCATTTTCCCCCCTTAGGAAATGTTTCTTGTCTATTCCTTCAGCATTAAAAATAAAACCTCATATAACAGTATTACCTTACAGAACAGAAGTACCAAAATTGCAATCAGAAACAAAGCCTTTGCTCCAGCTGGAAACCTGGAGAAGACTCCAAAGTTTAGTCTGGTGAAATAACCAAGCATGGTAACACCACAGTGAATGCACACTCACCCTGGAATGCATCTAGCAGTACTTCCATCTGCAGCCTGTCCATATCACACAGGGAAGTGCTTTTCAGAGAGCAGTCCCTCAGATGCTTAAGATGACTTCATTCATTTCATTCATGATGAAAACAACAAAAAACATCAAAAATCCTTTGGCAGGTTGCTATTAGCTCAAGGCTTCTGTCTGTAATTGGTATAAATAATTAACCAGCACTGTGCATGGACGACTAAGCATGATAATAGAGATGTTTCCGTTTGAGGTTGAGATTATATCTTTTATAATATTAAATAAACTAGGCAGCTTGTAGAAGCAGGTTGCTTCTGACTGAATTGAACTGGAAATGTCCACGAATCACATTCCACTAACCAAGACACTCAGAGCAATTTTCAAGAATGGAAAAGGGCTGTGGTTTCCAGGGGAGGAAAGTGGAAGACTTCTCAACCAGGGTTTTCAGACTGGTTATCAGCATAATATATAAATATTTCCCAGCTAAGCCGGGTGCCTAATGTAGACTTTATCTGTCATCTGCAGGTAAAGACAGTGCATAGTACGATTTAAAAATAAAAGTTTTTAAAAAATATCACCAGGCAGATACAAACTCCACCTTGCTTTATGTACAGGTCAGACAGATGTGATTATATGATTCTTGTGAAATAAACAAAAAAGGAAACAAAAACACCAACAGCAACAACCTGGTCAGGAGGATTTTCTGTAGCAATTAGTATTACAGATACCAACACTGATTTGTGAGACACAGATAGAGCAGGGACCTCAAACCAGACCCTGCAAGTCATTCCTGCAGCCTACATCAACACAACAGGACCACGGTCTGCTTCCCTTGGCTGTATTGCCCAGCACTGCATGTCCAGCACAAGTGGCTGCAGCCAAAACCTTAACGCTTTTATTACATACAGTAATAATATATATCTTGGAAAACAGTATTTTCTAATTTTTTTTTTTATCTCATTGAACTGGTTTGTACTTTTTTAGATTTGAGCCTTCTGAACTGACCTTATGACTCTGGAGAGAGCATGTGTGCATGCTTAAACATGCATGCAAATGCATTGCCATATGTGAGGGATTCTTTATTTTCCAGGTGAAGAAAAAGAATTGAATCAATGGTATTTAACCAACCTAATTAACTGTTCCAAGGGCAGGGTACCTAAAGCACGAGGTTTTACTTCAGTGAGACTTATCTCTTCTCAGAAAAGAAAGTTAGATGTGATCAATTTCTGTGATATTTATCATGACACAGAATTTCACCTTAATTTAACAGGATCTGTAGCTGTTAAAAATTGAATTTTCTGTTGGAAATTAAATGCTCCTCATGCAAGACAGTGTGAGACAATAAGACAGATTCTGTGTTGCACCCAGCTTATCCCAGGGAACAAGAGGCTTTTACAAAGCCAGACACCACTCCTCAGGTCTCTGTGCCATCTCCACAGTGGTTTCAAGGCTCTTGAGAACTGCTCCAAATTGCAGTTTGTGCCTTCACTCTCTGTGTAGAGCTCTTTATGTTGTTCATCCCTCATGCCAGGCACACATAGAGGCTGGAAGACAAAGTCTCCTACAGTGGCTTATTTCTTCCGATTTTTCCCAGGCTAGAAGGAGGTGCCTTCTGCCTTTCTGCTGAAAGCTGGGATCACTCTTAGCTATCCAGTTTTCTTTCTCTTTACTTGATAAATAAAATGTTAATGGTTCCTTTACTGGCGTTCTATAATTATTATGTTAGCATGTAAGTTAGCATGAATTCACTCTGATCACCGCCTTTGCTCACAGTTTTACTTCAGTAAGTAGATCAGGCTGTTTTCCAGTTTTCTTGAGTTTCTGTGGTGCAGCATGTAATTATAATTTTTCATGGATTACGTGGAAATTGATTCTTCACTGTTTTGCAGAATTATAAGAGATACAGCTTCATCCTCTTTTTTTCTATAAGGAGCTCTGCCTTTTAGCTTAGTTTCTTCTTCATTTACATCCTTTTTGTGGGTGATTTGTAACATTCACCCAGCATACCCTTTGTAGTTAAGAACTGTAGGACTCTTCCTCCACTTCTAATTTGTCTTTCTTGACTCCACATTTTTCAGCAGTCTTTCTGACAATTCTTTTTATGATTCACAAACAAAAAAATACCGTTGCCACTTTATGTAGTCTCACCAGCATAATGCTTTAACCATGTAGCAGCAAAAAACCTACTACGTCTTCCGTGGGTGTTCATCTCTCCCTTTTGCCTCTCTTCCTTTCAATAAGGCTACCCCTATTACTAGGTTTAGGATCTGACCTTTATCTTTGATGTTTCTCCATTCCATACAGCTGCAGAAATCTCAGCACTTCCTCCAGGATATGCAAGGTGATCTGCTAAGGTAAGATGTCTGGACGTGGTCCCGGGCAACCTTCTCTAAGTGACCCTGTTTGAGCAAGGGGGTTGGACCAGGTGACCTCCAGAGGTCCATTCCAACCTCAACCATTCTGTGATTCTATGATCAAGCTACAAAAATAATACTGGATCTTTCTGTGCGTGCTTACTCTCATAGCAAAATTGTCATCTCTGCCCTTCGTCTTTTCTTCTATAAGAGTCTTCTCATTGATCACCCACTCACTCAGATGTCTTATGCCTTCCTCCATGAAGCCTTATGCACAGAGACCTCTCTCTGAACTGAATCATGAGGTTGTCACCTCCCTTCAGGTTTTCCTCTGAGACATATCTTTGGGATGATTCACTTAAGAAACTGACCAATGAATATTCACTTAAGGAAAAGATAGACAGGGATGATACCAGTATCAATAGAAGCTTTTTATCATTTTACCTAATAATGTGCATTACATTTGCTGTGGATGTAGCATAGATCACAATGATATTCAGAAGGAATTCAATCTCTGAAGACAGTAGGTGAAGTTGCCAATGAAACTTTAAAAGCTACTTTTTTTTTTTTTTTGGTTCCACTTATTTTTTTTTTTTTTTGGTTCCACTTATTTTTTTTTTTTTTTGAGGCCCATAGTTACTTGTCTTTTATGACAGATTTTTAGAATTAGATTATTAGGCAGCTAAACTGATTTTCATCTTACAGCACAGCATATAAATTGCAGTTTATTTACTATATCTCTCTGCACTTGAACTGATATTTTATCCACTGTTAACAGGACAAAAAAAGTATTTCTGTTTCTGTAATTCAGCTTCATTGTTAAGAAAAGGAAACCTACATTCTCTGTTGTTTCAGCACTCGCTGCTATATGATCCTAAGTGGCATGTACCCAAAGGGGTTTGTTTCTGTGTGGCAGTGCTCTGCAGTGCTGTACTGAGGTACATGCCTCTTGGAGCAAAACTTCCAGTCCCAGATTAAATGTTTAAATTAAAAACCTGTGCGTTTCCTGCAGAATCCAAAATTTCCCTCCTCTTAACTGTCACCCACATCAGCACTTCAGAGGTGTCGATCCTTTCTGTGTTTTTGCTCACTGTCTTGTCTGTAAAGTGGTCCAGTTTCAGCCAACATCTCCTTTGTTTCACAATAACACAAGCCTTCTGAACTGGTGGTGTGGTGGGCTCAGAGGTATCGTTGTTATTATACAGAGCAAATAAACTTTCAAGGTTCAATTAATGACAAAGACTGATTTCCTGAGAAAATAATGCTAAAGTGTTATTGTGCTGTTAATCATGAACTTATTTGACTTTAATTTATATTGCCTTTTGTTATTCTCCTTCCTCTAACCTCTATCCCTCTGTCTGTCTACAGTTAATGCCAAGATTTTTGGTCCACAGGCTTCCCTGCCTTGAATCTTAAGAATGTGAGTTGTAGCATGGCTGTAAATAAAAGAGTAATAAATATATACAACCATTCATAAAGATGTAGGCCTAATAATCCTCTAGGAGATAGTCTGCAAATGTCTGCCAGATGCAATGAATTGTCCATGATAATTTTTCCTAGTTATTAAAAGAGATTTCATCTAGTTATATATTTTTCTCCAGGGTAAATGAACCATTACAAGGGTAACTTGTTTTTGTGGTTTAATGTTTTCAGCATTGAAGTTACTTACAAACTGAAGCCGTTATGATGACTCACATACTCTCAGACTTCAGAGACAAACACATGCTACATGTACTAAAACTTGGTACATATCAACTTCATCATGCAAGGTTGCACTGCTCACAAAAAAAAGACCCAAAACAAAACAAACAAATAAACAAACAAACAAGCAAAAAAAGATAAACACCCCAAGGGAAAAAAAGGAGAGAGAGAGAGAAAGAATAATCCTTTATGAATCAAATAAATTCGTAGGATCAAAACCTGAAATGCTTTATGGGGATGTAATTTTTCTTTTATAGGTCTGGCTAATCTTGTTATGAAAAACTGGAGGAAAAGCACAAGAATATATTGTCTTACTGGGGAAGGAACTGAGTTTCTCTGTGCGTATTGAACAGCATGGCCAGCTATCTGTTTTCTGCAAATTAATAGAGGTGTTTTGTGAAACTGTCTATTGGCTAAAGCCCAACACTTTTTTATTTTTTTTTCCTGGTAGCAAAGAGCTTTTAATGAAACTTTCAGTATGAGAGATCAAATCTGGAATTCTTGGTCTTAATGAGCAAGAACAAGGAAATCCCCAGAAAACACAACAACCAAACTGTTGGTTAGTAACCTCAAAAAGATATTCACAGATGTTCATATGGTTTACTCCAAGTGCTTCAAGATCATAATATATAAGAATGATGCAATTCATAGCACCCTAACTAGAAACCTAAAATAAGCAAAACAGCCCTCTTTCTCACTTACACACATGCATGCACACTCATTCTGCTCCTCAAGTTTTAGTACATTGGTCAGAAATCTAGATGGCTTCTGTGACTAGTAGATAGCAGACCGTGTTTTCCAGTGAACATCTGCATTTTTTTGGTAAAAAAGTCAATGATTCATCAAATCATCCAGTTTCAGATGGAAAACAAGCAAGCAAAAAGAAATTAAAAAAAAAAAAGAGTTATTGGAGATCAGATTGCTCATCTGTAATGCAATAGTGCAGTGAGACACTGCAGTATTTCCTGGACAAACGGAAGAATCCAGCTTGCTTCAGTGTGGGTCTCATCCTGCCATCAATTCAGGCAAAAAGATATTACCATTCCTTTTCATTCATCTGCTTTGTACGTTAGCTCGCTTCTGACGTGCAGTGGGAAAACGCCTATGACCATTTGGCATAGCGCTATACCAAGCTGCAATATAGACACTGAGTACTACCTCTGCTTCATTCACAGCAGTAGAGATGACAATTAATTTGGTTTATTTATTGGTTTATTGGTTTATTTTCTATTGAAAATAAAGCATCGGTCTGGGCAAGTATTAACGTTAGCCAGCTGGCATCCTGAACAAGTCAAAAGATGTTATGGTCTGAAAAACAAGTGTAATCTTTGCTGTTCATTGTGGTAACGTCCTTCTTTTTAAACAGTGGAGTTGGCTTGGTAACCCAGTGAAACTAACCCCAGACTCCTCATGTGCAAAGCAGACATAACGATTATCACTTCTTTTGTAGAAAACTGAGAACTATTGATAAAAAGGTTATACGAGAGGCCTTTAAGTCTATTACCATTTTTATTTTGCTCTTGATATCTGATGCCAATCATGTGAACATTTTCTTATTAAAGGAAAGGTTTTAATATATGAATATTACACCTGCTACTAATAACATTACTATAACTGAAAGAACTATGAACATCTGGAGTGAAATCATGTATCCTCTTAAATCTACATGAGCTTTTTATATTGCTTTAAATGAAGGCAGGCTATCTTTCTTGCTTTGTACCAATCATGCAACATATTTACTTTGGGATTATTAGGTGTAGGGTAATGCCTGGAGGCTGTGAGCACATTTAAGCATATACTTAGTGACACTCTGGCAAGCTCATGAAGGAAAGACAAATAAGAGAAGAAACAGGCTCAGCAGAATGGAAATCCCAAAGTCCTCTATCCAACACCCGTTCTGTACGTAAACAATGTGTATGCTTTCATTTCTTTTCCCTGTTTTCACAGGCTGTTATGAAGCACGCTTTATTGACATTTGGAGTAATAAGTAAGGCATCAAATCTGTTGCCTTTAAAGATGAGAGGATGGAAATAAGAAAGAGAGATTGGTACTAATGTCAAGCTTTGAAGAAGTTATTTTATTAACATTTGAATTTAAGACCTGAATTAACCTGTCCCAGTCTCTTCAAGTGTTACAAACAGAATCTGAAATGTAGAAAGCATTCACTTTAGTGCTTTTATGTATTTACCTTCATTCAAAGGAGCAGAGAAGATGTTCCCCATAAGGGAATGGACCTCCAGGACATCTTTCTGGCAGATTAATTCACTCGAATTCCCTCTCTTGTAAGGACAAGTTCTTTAATATTCTGCTAAGTTTAGTACCAGAGGAGTAATTAGCAGGAGTAAAACAATGATAATGAATGAATAGTAATACCAAAAATTCCTTCCCCCCCTGCTTTAAGGAAGACTTACTCCCTGGAAACAGGTATGCCTTACATGAAAGCACAAGAAAGACACTTCAGAGACACAAAGCACTTGTAAAGCTGCTGAAATGAGCCCCTGGAGGACTTCTCCTGCGGAGGAGGACCCCTGAGTAGCATCATGCACTCGCAGCAGTTTCTGTGACAGCTGTTACCAGCTCCCCCATCCACAGCACAGCACCTGCTGAAAGTGTGGGTCGTCTTAAATCCTGGCATACCTGAACCACTGGGAAGGTTTTCAGCAGCAAATAGTAAGCCACAATGTCTTGAAAAGTGCTGCATCGTATTCCAGAGGTGTGATGTGTGCTAGGGCCAGCAAGACATGCAGGTAAGTGAACAAAGGAAGTTCTTGCTGTCACTGGCTATGCAAGGTGACACCCTTTCTGCTTTCTCCCATATTTCTTCAGTGCCCTGTGAAACTAGCTCAGAAAACCTATACATACTCTTATCTAGCTTCTGGAGATCAGGCAGAACCATTTGTTGTCAATTATATAAAAAGATAAGCATTTCATGCACACGCACACCCTCCTCCCTCAACACACATCACACTTCATCATTTCTGTTTCAAAAATTAGTCATGAATGTTTTTCAGTTGAGTTTCTGCTTTGTGGAACCTGAAAATGTTATTTACTCAAAACGATAGGATTACATTGATTTCAGATGGCATGATATTCATCTTGGTTGTCTGCTTTCAAGCTATAGCTCTGGGGATAATTATTAAACTCCTATGTTTCAGAAAACGGGCCCCATTTTTTCTCTCTTTGTCTGCTACCTTCTCATCTCAGACTCCAGTTTCCTTATGCTTTACTCTGGATTTTGAGCTTTTTTTATATATTCATCTTCCCATCAAGAACTCAGTGTTGCCTCCTAACTAACATTTCAGCACGAAAGTCCCTTCAGTGCCTGGATTACCTCCCTGTGCAGATGCATGAATTAGGGAAGCAGAGAGAAAGGAGTTTGACACGTAGCATGAGAACAAGAACTTACCAATTGCCACGCAGCTGTAGTGGATTTCTTTTGTTGTGCCCCTGGGCCTCAGTAGATGTTTAGGAAGAAAGACATTTCCTGACTTTTTCATTTTTTAGAGCCTGCCTTGACTTGGCAGCTCTTGACTTCTAGGCAACTATGGTGGCATCTTCCTTGTCCCTTCAGCTTTTCAGAATATTTTGTGTTTTTTTTGAAGAGCTTTTTCTGTAAGCTGCTTTGTCCTGAATTGTTTCCTCACTCACTCCTCTCCCTCTGGTATCTATCTTGCTTATAAATAAAGCTCTTTTTATTTTGGTCTTTAGACCTTTACCTTATAAAAATCTCCCTCTTTTCTCAGCTGCTGTGAGCAGCACTATCCTCTTCCCTACAAAGGATTTGACCTGTGCTTTGGTTCTCTTTAGTGGAATTTTCTTCCCACCAGCACTCAAAGCACTCATGCAGATGTTCATCATTTAGTATCTTAAGTACTGGTTGAAAAAGTTTTATTTTATTCTACTGTCCTCTCAGACCAGGTTAAAAAAAAAAAATCCCTATATTGCAAGAGAGTTTGGATTTCTGATACTTTTATGAAATGAGTGTAGACAAAAAAATCAAGACTATATGTACTAGACTGTACATGTGTTTGTGAAATAAATATTTGTGTTTTTTTTTTTACTGAAATAAATAAAAACATTTTATTTTGATTTTTTATTATTATTTTGGTTTTTATATAATCAAGAACAATTAAACTGTTTTTCTGGGTTCTTTTTCACCTGGATCAGTGCTCACAGTTCACTGTGAAAATGTTTGTGGGACTCAGGGTGAGATTCTGTGGACTGGAGATGGGAGGAGAGCCCTATCCTGTGCAATGTGCCTCTGGAAGTAGTTGGATTAAGATGATCAGAGAACTTTGGGTGAGAACTGAACTGAGATTTTGTTCTTGACTGTAAATTCAATGTGATGATATCACTATCTGTATTTCTGTTCACAGCAGGTATGTGCTACAAGTCTGATCCTTCACATACTCTCTGGCTGCATCGTTACAGTATACTGTATAAGACTTAGGGTGCAACATCTTCCCCTGCACCACCTTTCCTCTGTTTTTCCTCAAGTTTGGATAGCTAGGGAGCCAAGACAGCACAACAGAGATCACATCTGCCCTGAGGCTGGTGGGCCATGGTGGGTCCCCAAGGTCTAGATCTTCAGGTAAGCTGGGGAATGCACACAGTACAAACACCCTTAGCCTGAGCTAAACTGAAATAAAAAAAATGTTGCTATAAGCACAAGAAGGAGAAATTAATATACGTAATAGTTTAATGAGAATCTAAAAACAGCAAAGACTGAAATACAAGTGAGAACCAAACCAAACCAAACAAACAAACAAAAAAATTCGTCAGCAAAAAAAAAACTTACCACGGCCTACCTGAAGTTTGGATTTTGAAGTTAATCATAATTTTTTTTTTAGAACATGGAATAATATTAAAAAGGGAGTGTGGAAAATTCCTAGATAATGTAATTTAAATCTACCCACAAAGTGCAATAAAGTGTTAAACTGAGAGTAATCAGGGCTCGGTAGAAGAGAGATAAAAAATTGTTATGTATTTCTTCTTCATCAACATATTTGACCTTAAAATAGGTGAAATGCAGAACCAATCAGAACATAATTTTCTGTCCTACATAAAGTTTAAATTTTTTGGAAGCAACTGTTTAGTGAAGGAATTGTGGGGGACAAGGGGACTTTTAGTCACCAAGTATCATGGGAGATATGGGTCAGCCAAAGAATCAGATGGTAATGGAAGAATGTAACAGAAATGTTTCTGAAATATAACTTCCAAGAACCACAGTGGAGGGAAATATATTGGGCTTTAGCTTCAGTATTTTGGTTCTGGGAAAGAATATTCTTGTTTTCAACCAAAGGCTGGAGAACTTTCATTTTCATGAGTTCATAAAGTGTCTTTTTTCTTTATTGTTTTAATATTAAACATTTCTGCAAAGCAGACTCTTGTTAAAAAAAAGAAAGCCAGCCTTTATGAACACTTCCATATGTTCTATTGTCTTTAGCCATGGTCCTTTTTTACCCTCACCATCCTGTAGTTTTGCTCTTGTTGATGTTTTTGTGGTTGTTCATTTGTTCAGTTGACGGCTTTTTGTACCTCACCTTTCCTTTCCTTTCCTTTCCTTTCCTTTCCTTTCCTTTCCTTTCCTTTCCTTGCCTTTCCTTGCCTTTCCTTGCCTTTCCTTGCCTTTCCTTGCCTTTCCTT
>VXAL01001594.1:15008-48669 GCA_013399475.1 Chauna torquata | reverse complement strand
AAAAAAAAAAAAAAAAACCTTCATAAAAATGGCTTTGATCTTATTTACCTTGCTACCAGGATAACTTTATCTATTTCAATAAACTCACTAATGTTTAGTGGTAGATTGCATGATCAGAGTCAGTCATGGTGTACTTAAATTGCACAAACAATTTCTGATTACTATTTTGAATCAAATGACCAAGAGTTTTCATTCAAAATAGAATCAGTGGAAGACACCTGGAGAGCAAATTAATATAAATTATCATAGGTAACTTTAGTGAATCTTAACCTAAATAGAAGGGTAAGAAGAAATTAGAAGAAACCTAACTGACAGTACCAAGCCTGATATTATTTCAAACAAGGGGAAGAAAAGATGCAGCTACCTTCTCACTAGGAACTTCTATACAAAAAGAAAAAAAATCACAGTTCAGTTGCTAGAATCAACCTATGCTCTTGGAGCCAGGGCACCTAAAAACTGTTGGTTTTGATTTTTTTCTTTTCTTTTCAATTTAGGTTCTGCAAATGCTGATCTTCTTCCGTAAGCTGTCTTTTCCCTCAAATACTTATTCAATAAAAATATCCTTTTTAAAAAGAAGTTATACATTGCCTCTCTAGTTCAATAGCATCGTGTATCATGTAATGTCAATTCTACCTGGTTTATAATGACACCAGTGAAACACAATAGGGTTTGGAGGCCAAAACTTGCATTTGGCAACTACTTTCTGAGGAATTTAATCCTCAGAAATTCAGAACCCTCGTCCAAGATCTAGAATGAGTACAGAACAGTCTTTCTTCCAACATTACAGCAAGCAGACAAGTTCAAGATAGGCTAAAGATTATGGCCCATAAACATCCTCTCTTTGGCTGAGAATTGGCAGAGAAGATCTGGCCGTTGCCCAAGTCATCTCCTCTCATAGGTATGCGGTCCCCTCTTTTCTCTCCCTCTCCTGCTGTGACCATCCTGAAGAGCTCTCAGATAGGCAGCTCTGCTGAGTTGTAACCTCTTTGCCTCTTAAGCTTTGCTGAAGTCTCCAGAGGTGTTAGGGACAAATCTCCTACAAAGGAATTAAAAATTTTGCTGAAGATTCTCGGAATACTGCAGCTAATGCTAAAAGTCTAAAATCTCCTAGATGTCAACCTAACATAACTAAAGCAGGTAATGTACGACGTGGAATCATCTTCAACATTGAGATGAAGTAAGAGGAGACACACTGTTATGACAGAGTTGATTCAATAAATCCACTGTCCCACAGAGATTCCATGGTAGAGAGACCAACATGAGGCGGATGATGTTGGTTATACTACCTTCCTTTGAAAGAATCCCTCGCTTTTATAATTTGTGGAAGTTACACTAATATATTGATGTTCTCCTGAGTCTTTCCTAAATTAAATAAAGTCTCAGTTTGTTAATTAATGTGTTCTCTCTTTGCATTCTAAAAATCTCAACATCTCACTCACCTCTTTGTTATAAAAACATATGCCAGTTTCTTCTGAGCTTGATAGAAATAGACTTTTCCACTGGTCTGCCAAAATATATAATTATTAAAATTCATCTGTCCTTTCAAGCTGTATGCATAGATTGACATAAGAATATCATATATTCTGTATTATTAAAATTGCCATCAATGTGTTTTCCCTATTGCCATGTAACTTAGTTTTTAACTGGAAAACCCTTACTTATTTACCTAGACTTAAGAATACGTATATATACATATAAATATGTATGTTTATGTGTGGCATACTACCATTTTGTTTTTAAAAGACACAGATGGCACAATAACAGAGGGTGCTATTAGCAACAGTTGTGCGAATTTCTCATTGATAATCGTATACATAAGTGGTCTATTTACTCTGATGGCAAGATTGACTGTGATTATACAAGTAGACCTGCACACAGGTTATGTTTTATTGAGAAGTCTGCATAAATACTAATCATTCCCAACCTTAATGATGAGGTAGATAAATATTATCATTATTTTTGCACATGGCAGAACTGAGACATTAAATTGTTTTTTCAAGGCTATTCTGATAGGAAATGGATTAGATTAAAGCATAGCTTAAATTCACCGTGGACTCAGCTGTTATACCATGCTGTATAGATTGGGTTTAATGTGATTATTTCTCCTAGAAAACTCTCCAGCATATCAACAGGAAGCTTTTAAACAGAAGAAAGAATTGCCGTTTTCAGACTATCAGGCTACAAACATGATTCAGCTGTTGAAAATTTAGCTAAAATAAGTAACCATTAGTTTTTGTCCTGTCCTTAGAGGACATAAATGTCAGTTTATTTTCTTTGATAAACAACCTTTTATATAGGGTAAACCCTGCTTATACTTCTGTCTTTCCTGCTACTTCACATCCATCAATCTGAAACTAAAACTTTCTCATGAGAGTTAGCCACCCAGCCTGTACCTGTGGAATAAACTCCATCTGCATTCAACATTCATTTGAAACACCATCTCATGCCTGTGAACATCTCAATAACATCACAGCAACAACCTCTAAATAGTACTTATACAACTCTTCAACTTCAGGATATATTCATTCTTATCTGAAACCAGCAGGAGTTTTATCTTCAGCTGGGAAAACAGGGGTGAATGCTACTGAACTCTCAGCTCTTTCAGACCATCCCTAGATCCTCACTCAGAGCTACTACAGTTCATAGGAATCACCAGAGCAAAGTACAACCAAAGTCGCTGTTGACCCTTGGCAACCATTTTACAATGTCTCATGTGGGGCTCTTGGATGACTGCACTTTTTGTGGAGTTCTGGGGCTGATTGACAGATGAACCATTCTTCCCAGGAAGAGCATCCAACCGTTTCCAACACCTTTTGCTTCTCGCAGATATGCACTTGTGATGAACCTCCCAGCATTTGAAGAATGCAATCCTGCAGCCTCTGCCATCAGACCTAGCTCTCTACTGCATGCCATGAGGACAGTCTGATTCCTGGCTGTGACAGGCTGCCAGCTAAGCAGGACAACTGCCTGTTCCCACGCTGGCTCTGCAGCTTCTGCCTGTGCCCTCTGACATCATTTTTCTTTCTCATTTCTGGAGGCCCACATGTCAGTGAAATTTATTTGTTCCCAAGGGCTTTTCCCTCCAGGCATTTCTTCCTGCAGCTTTTCCACTTGCTTCCTAAGTTCAGGAAAAAGCAACCCTCATGTTTACCTCTAGCTAGTTTTCACTATCTAGGACATATTTCCTTCAGCTAGAGGCCAGGACTTGACCAAAAACATCCATGCTTAAGGTTCTCTTCTGGGAACAGACCCCACAGATGCCAGAATAGTCAAAACTATCAGTAAAACAGAGATTATTTTTCCAGTTTTTGTAGTTCTACCTGACCATATTCATACAAAGATTTTTAAGGTCCCTTGCCTTAGCTCACCCACAGCACTGGCTTGTTTGCTGCATTTCACTAACGCATACTTCTCAGCAAAATGCTTCATTTTAAGCCTTTTTCACTTAGGTCATCCTGCCCCCATGTTAATCACAGTAGTGATCAAAGGCCACCAACTGGAGTAGCAGTCTGGGAACCCAGTGCCTTCTGAAGCAGCAAACCCCTAGAGTCACTCATGAGACAGTCCCCAGGCAGACCACAAGGCAAGCCACAAACCACCCCCGAACATGGCAAACACCTCCAAGAAATTCTTCAGTTTGCTCCCTACAGACTTCTTCACTCTGTTTCTTAATCCCATGGAGCAACATGTCATTTTCACTTTGATCCATTCTCCTGAATAAAGAATTAGGTGGAATATACCCACACTGCACGAAACAGCTTAGTTAAACATAAATGAAGAGATATGTATAATTAGTCAGCTTCACGCTCTTTCATTTTATTACACTTCTGTCATGGGTATGAACATCAAAATAAAGACAGAGTGAGAAAGAGGTTTAGGTCTCCTGGGAGGAGCTGTTGATAAAAGCTACAAAATGAGGACTGAGGAAAAAAATACTACCGTATGTGCTGATAGAGCACATGAAAGATTTATTGGGGGCTAACTACACAAACTGAATAAGAGAGCTTTTGTCTGGACTGATGACTAATTGACATGAATTAGATTACGAGATAGCTGTCTCAAAGCTTCTATAGCTAGAACTGCTAACAAAAATACCATTAGAGGAAAGCAGTGCAGAAAATCAGGAAAAACAAAAATAGAAAGTGTGCATTACTTTGTGTCTGACAGATTTAAAAAAGCCATTACGTCTCTGTCTGAATGGAAGCCAATCCAAAAATGCAGCGAACAAGTTTGTCACGGGAAAACATGAGAGTTATTTGCATCTGTTGTATGATCATGGTTGGCCAAATTCCTCTCTCCACACACTGAGCTGCATTTGCAGAAAGTAGGACAGTTTTCTACCCTCACAAAACCAGGGTCAGGCAAGGGCATGGTGATAATGTGTGTGAGCATGACCGCAGAGCACACAGTCTCCCTATGGAGGGGCAAAAACAGCCTTTGCTGCCCCTGAAAGTCTGGACTGAAGAGCTCACCTCTGAAAACAAATGCATATTCCAATACCTTCATAGCTTAGTATCCATATCTTCATACCATAATGGCAGAAATTAACTTAGAAGAAAACCTTACCTGCGAGGACACTCGATACTGTAAAAAATAGATGTAAAATATTGTCAAAAATAGATGTTTTGCTTAAAACAAACTGAACAGGTTTGATAGTGGGGTTATTGCTTTTGGTATGTTTTACATATTTCATTTCATACATATTTCATTTCATGACACGAATTTCAAATGTCTTCAAGTCCTTTAAGAGTATTTTTTGATCTCAGTATTTAACTGTATTCTGCTTTCTAGTATTTCATGAGAACTGATTATAAAATCAGCTCAAAAAGAAGCATAAATTTCAGCTTCATTGAGATGATTATAATACACAGAGTACAAGGGTTCAGAAGCATCAACATGCTCAATTGCCGGGGCACTGTTAAAGGTATGCATTGGCTTAGATTTGGGTATGTTCTAAAACATTTACCCGAAGCATGTCTGTGAGATAAGCCATATCATCCCTCACTTCCTCAAGATTTTCAGATAGTTTTCAGATATGTTCTAGGCTTCTCCTGTATAAGAAACAAATAAATAATAATAATAAAAAAAAACACCTCAAAACCACAGAACACAATCTCTCTATTTTTTTTCTTAAAAGGCCATCTGAAAAACTCTGAAGCAAATAAGCCACATAGCACAAAAGCTGTCTTGCCTGTCATCTACTTTTCTGCCCATAATGCTTCACACATAACCCCTCCAGCGAGGCTGGAAGAATGTCAGCTGGAATCTCAGTTCCACAGAATCAGTGGGATTTACCACTTAAGTAAATAGGGCAGATTTTTCAGACTGAAGACTTTGATGATTCACAAAGAAATCGTTTTAAACACTTGAAGCAAGATAAATCTATTTTCACTGTAACCTAAACTACTGTTAGATCCACAGGTGAGAAAGGTTTTTACATTATTCCATCTTTAATACTACTCTTATGTGATTCCTAGCTTTAAACGTGTTACATTTGGATAACTGTTGATACTGGCTCCTATGTGGTTTTTGTTTGTTTGTTTGTTTGTTTGTTTTGGTAAACTAGAAATCTATTACCCAGTGACAGGATAACATTGCTAGCAACAAATGATATACAGTTTTTGCTATGCTCATTCAACAGTGTTGGTTTTGGCATACTAATTTCAGCTAAAGCATGAATAAATATACTTCATCTATTTTTGGAATTGTGTTGTGTTAAGAGCCAATTTTAAATCAGGGCTCAGCCTAAAGCACACGGCTGGGATCCTAGAACATTCCTCTCTTGTGGTGCAGGTTCCCCCATAATAGTCCATTCAGGGTCAGGGAGCTTGGAGCAGAATAGCTGTTTCATGCATCCTCTGACTCTCTCACAGTCAGTTGAGGCATCTCAGCAGTGCAACCAGAAGAGCATAATGTAGTTGGGAAGAAAACAATTTTAAAAAACAAGATTCTTCATATATTTCCCATCATGATTTATCAACATATACCCATGTGCAGTTGTTCAGATTCTCTTGGGGCAGACTGGTGGGCACAGAGGCCAAGACATTATGTTAATGAACCAGTCTGCATCCTCTGCAGGCAGAGCTACCCTTTCCAGCTGCCTTCACCACTGCTCTCTCTCAGGTGGGCAGGAGTAATGGCAGTCATGGCTGCTGGATGAAAAGAGCACGGATAGTTGCACACTGTAGGAATTCATAGCTAAGCATTTCTTTCATGTTCACTGTCCTTGGGACAGTAGTTAAACAGTCGATATCAATAAAATGCTGCTAGTAGAAAAGCTATGCTAAGGAAAGAGAGGGAAAGAGCCTTCCCATAAGGTGAAATTAAAGTGCAATGGAATTACAACTGAGGATCCAAGTGACTTGCATGTTGAAAGCAAATCATTGAGAAGTGTCCAGGATATGGACCTACAAAGAAATAAGCAATTGAGGTGGACATATAGCAATGCCCTGGTAACCTCCCTTGTGGAATATATGCAATGATGAAAAAAATCTTTTTTCTTTAACAGGTAATATGGGATAGATAGATAATCCTGCATCTAGGGCAGGAGTGTACATAATTCTAGTCCTATGACCTATACACCAACTCTGCACAGCCCTGAGTTCCTCTGGATTGGGCAAGTAAGGACTAGGATGGCCCATTGGCAGCGGAAGAGAATGGCTCTGCAGATAGTCTCACTTTTCCAGTGCTGGGTGGGGATGGGCTGAGGGAATAGCTGCCCTGGAGGAGTCCAAGCAATGCCAGACTAGCAGCCTAGTTGTTCCTATAAGCACTCTTTGTCCCACAGCTAAGGTTTCAGAATACTCACAAGACCTGCATGAGCACAGTCCTACTGCCAGTAGTGTGGTATAGCCCAAGCACGGGAGTTGCACCTGGACAACCACAAAGGTTCAAGATCCGCAGGTTGGGCACGTCTGTGTGGTGGCTGTATTCAGAGGCGACAGATCTGTGGTTAAGCTGTTAGTCTGGGACTTGCAAACTCCAAATTCTCCCACAGCCTTCTCATTTGAACTTGAGCAATTCACTTTGTCTGTCCTCTAGTTCCCCAGTACATACCAATAGAAGAACATTTTATTTTTCTACCTGGCTATCTTGTCTTTTCAGATTGCAATGTCTTTAGGATGCGGAAGTTCTCACACTGCAGGAATGAGATACTCTTTTATACAAGAGAATGACTGAGGCTTTCAGGCTGTACTGTATCATAAATGTGTAATAGTTAATGAAACCTAAAAGATCACATTGAAAGAAGAACTAAGATGACAAGCTGAAGGTCAAGAACCTTTTCCAGAAAAGTAAATATTCCAGAAGATATATAATTTGCTCTCTGATAAACTAAATATTATTTCTTTCTCATTTTTGAGAGTAATAAATGTGGGTTCTAGATATTCAAAATATTTACAGACAGACTGCCTGAGAGAGAAGTGAATTGTGTGTGTACAGAACTTATTCTAACATTATCCTTCATTAATATCTCTATTAAGTTAGTATCTGGAAACATGCAATCAAAATCAGAGCATGGTGATATAGTGTACAAAGACCTTATAACAAGGACGATGCTTGTATGTCAAATGGAAAATATTGCTATCTCAGTGTCGTTTATCAAGGCCATTCAGAAGTTATGATAACTGACAGAATGCAGCTCTCCTTATTCACAGATTTAAAGAGTTTTTTATTACAACCTCAGCAGTATGGGGCCAAGACTTACAGCTGAGCAGTCTCCTATTCAGTAGAGGACACAGGGGACAGGCACAAAATCATGTTCAGGTATTCTAGGCAGTTAAGACAGAAATTCCCCCCATACCATGACTTTCATTGGGTGTAAATATTTCCACTGGCCTGCAGTTGTGACTGTGAAGTACAAAGAGGATCTTACAAAGCATTTTAACACCTTCCCAAATGAAAAAAACATGTATTTCATCTTCTGCTGCTTTTTTCACTTTACCACTATGAAGCTATTAGATCATCTCCTCTGAAAATTACTCCTCTCTGAATGCTAGTGTTAGCCCAAATATGAATAGTCAAGCTCTTATTACAGACCTCTTCAGTCCCACTGGTAGCAAACAAGAGCATCTAAATATTGCAGCAGAGCTGGAAGTAGCATCTCAAGCACGTGGAATTACATATTTGCCTCAAATCATACTTGTCTTCGTATCTAATCACTTGAGGTCATCCATGCAAGTGTTCAAAACAGGCTATTCACTTTCAAATGCCTATGTCTGCTTTAGTGCTGACAGAGAATTTCACATATTCCACACACAAAGCTTGCAGCGCTCCCTCACCTACATTATAGAAATGATATCATTTTTCAAAGCCCTGGATCAGATCCCCTGGGCTTGCAAATTTAGGCACAACTCACTCAGCTGAGATTCCTTTCGCTCAGGGGAATATGAAAGGGGAACTCCTTAAAAAGTCAACAGTACCAGTTTCAATCTCGGATTCCTGCTCCCCTCCCCTCCAGCTGGAAACAAGTAAAAGGGGAAGAGGGAGCACTGCCAGGGCCGGGGAAAGGTGCAACTCTGTCATTTCAAATCCAACCCACCTCTGTACTGACGATGTTGAACTAGGGCAATATTAGTGAATTATTTCAATAAAAACTCCAACCTGGTTCAGGAAAGCTTGAGAATCAGGGTCCCAGAGTTGGATACTTGAATGTTTTTTTTTTTTTCTTTACAGAAATTGTTCATCTACACAAATCTACCTACCGTTCTCTAAATAAATCTGCATAAACAATGTGGAGGAACAAATCTTTCTTACAGTACCTGTGTGACTTGTTTTTTTTTTTTGTTTGTTTGTTTGTTTGTTTGTGATCTTAACAAAATGCATGAACACCAAGGGACAGACAACTCCTACGGAGCTCTCCAGGGACTGGAAATGCTGCATTTAAGGATGCATCTTTTCAAGAAAACCATGTGCATAATTCCTTCAGAACTGACCCAGTCAGGAGCAGGAGGCAGTAAGAAAACATTAGGCAAAGGATATGCCTGGCTCATAGGTAGTTATTTTTAACTATTCTGTTAAAATATTTTTAACCATTTTCAGACCATTTTGGAGAGCTGAAGCACAATTGTGTGCAAGCCTGTATAGGCTGACAGATAGCTGCTTGAACTCTCCCCTCCACGTTTAGGCACTGACAACAGTCTCCTAAGGGAGACAAGACTCTGCCTAGTATGCTTTATACATGAGCATCAATAGCTCCCTTCTTGCCATCATTTTTCCTCTGTAGGAGTTCCTATTACCGTAGCACTAATACAGGATCAATGACTGTCAAAACTCTTTAAGACTGCTGTAAATATTGTTGTCTTAACTGTTTTATCCTGTTATGGAAAAATATTAATAAAATTGCGACCAATTCAATAAGCATGTTTGTTTCCTAACCATATTTTTCACCACTATCATCAAATTGGTCATTGTCAATACATTTTATAATACAACTAACCTTTCCTCTGTTCAGACCTACTTGATTTTGTCAAGATATTGACTGAACAATTACACCAAGCAAGTGCAATCTATCAGATAGCACGCAAAATTCACTTGCCTGTTTACTGCTGTTTGTTGTTTCTAACTGCCTCCAATGTGTGTTTTTGTTTGTTTGTTTGTTTTCCTCATTTCATGTGGATGATGGTGACTTTGTAAACAAGACAAAAAGCAGGTAACAAAAATTACAAAGAACAGTGACTTCTCTAAATGTAGAACTCTCCTTTTTAAGTAAGTATACCCCTCTGTAGATGCCTGCATAAACAAATCTATGCTTGTGTGAATGTTTTAGACATGACCAAGAGGAGGCATGGACAAGGCAGAACAGCTGCTTCTGACTGGAATAAGCCTGAAGGTTTTAGAAGCATTTCAGCCACATTTGCCCTGCTTTCCTTTGAAGCTGTATCTGCTTAATATGGACAGGAGGATTCCATTTATTAGTCAAGCTTCCAAAAAGTGCTTCTAGATGTATGTACCACAGTTCCTGTGGAAATAAACAATTAAATCTCTGCTACTTGGTAGAGATCAGTGACACTTTGCAAGTGTAGATTGGGAATTGTTCCATAAACTTTAGTGATAGTGATAACAAAAGAGTTGAAACAAAACCAGCCTGGCTTTCATAACTTATTTTGTGGGATTAAGACCTGCCACAGCTTTGTGGTGGTGAAGAACTACCACAGCTTTAAACTTCTGAACTTCATAAATTCAGATCTGGAAATAACAAGGATGAACAAACAAAGATTCCCAAGATAGTGTTTCCACATGTACTTTGCAGGCTATAACATAGGTTACTTTAATGGGACTAATGCTCAAGGTAGGTCTAGGTCCCTGAAATTCTCCCTCCTCAGGAATTCGTCCTGTACCATGGCACAAGCACAATCTGTGGCTGGGACCCCCTGCACTTTGTTGTCTAAAAAATATGGCTATTTACAGAAAAAGGGGCACTCCCTGAATATCTAAATGAACACAAAATTATATATGAACCGTTACAAAATAGGAAAATGTTTAAAATGGGTGACATCGTCCCAGTGGTCAGACCGCCCAATTACTCAAGCAGTCTCTTCATATATACTTTCCAAACATGCACCACATGTGTTGCTGCCTGCAAATGTGAAGTACATAATTACTCCATAGACTGCTTTCCAGGTGTGGCAGAAATCAATTCAAAGCTATTCCGTCTTCCTTTCTGCCAGTCATTGTCTGCAAGTTTTCTCTGGGGCAAGGATCAGCAATACCCTTCAAACAGTGTATTTTTGTGACCCTGGTAGAAACATCATTGCAGTGCCCTGCTTGCCCCTGGGCAACATGAGAGCAGAAGGGTGACATAAAACACCACCAGAACCGAAGACCCATTTTCCTTGCAGAAGGGAATAAAACATTGAGGTATCCCTTACAGAGAGCCTAGCCTGTACTGGGAACTACAGTATCTCTTCCAGAAATAGATTCGGATTCCCTTCAAGTCTGCAGAAGTGGCTGCCACATAGATGAGAACCTCCCTGATCTTCCGTTCCTGCATGGCTTGTGAAAGGGTCACAGTCTGTGCAGGATTTGGCCACTCCCATGTCACAAAGTTAAAACTTTTATATGTGCAAGTGTGTTATATGCTTCAAAATCCTCAAAACTATTTAATTTCCAAGTGTCTTTAAAACTAATAGTTTTACATAGGCTTTTCATGAATGAAAATAACTATAAGAAAGGAAAAAAAAAGTGATTTCTCTCATTATGGCCTTTTAAATATAACCCACAGCTTGAGAGCAAGGTATCTGGCTGGTTGCGTTGTCAGAGATTTCTACTGACACGTCTTTTGTGTTCTTCAGGTGAGATGCAAAAATCATGTGGAAGTTTTAAAAGCTCACATTGAGTTACTCTATTTATGTTCTTCCACATACATTAATTTTTAGTACCATGCAAATATTTGTATTGGCACAGTATCCTCTGCTCTGGAGAATTTAACTAGATTCACAAATTGTTACAATATCCCTCTGTTAATTTAAACCTTTCACAGTATATGTACTAATATATGACTCTCTAGTAAGAAAAGATAAAGACAAATTTAGCCTGAAAGTTAGATAAAGGCTTTCTAATTATTATAGAAATTAAATTAAAAACAAACAAACAAACAAACAAAAACCCCCTTCTAATAGGTTTTCAGTCTGATTGTTCCTAGCTACTTGCATATTGACATTGGCTACAATGGCAGGGGTCTGGACCCAATGACACAAAGAGGTCCCTTCTACATCTATGTTCCAGTAAAAATGCGGTCAACAATAACAACAAAATGCAAGGATTAACGTATCCTGATTTTTTTTTTTCACTGTATGTAAACGTTCCTCCTCTCAAATAACTATGGTGAGACAGAGACTGCAGAGTTTTATATTTCTTGATTTCAGTGAAAATACAATTTGAAGTATTTTCTGAAGACCAGTCTTTTTCTCCAAATAAGGAATAAATAGAAAATGCTTATTAAACCTCTTTATTATACATAACGTGAATTTTGGCTGTCGCACTTTATTTTCGTTTTGGTTCTTTCTGTTGAACTTCAGGATGATCTCAAACCAGTCAAGTATGTACAAAGGTTAAAAGACCTTTGAAAAGGTATCTTGTTCTTGCTTATAATCTCCTCCTACAACTCTCAAGCCCTGACTATTAGGGTCTTTCATATTGCTTTTAGGTATGCCGGATCTCTGTGCATCCCTTTTAAATTTCTGAAAAGTGTACAGGCAAGAAGATGAAAGTGTCAGAGAGGAACCAGACTAAGGAGAACCCTGCAAACAAACAGTTTTTTTTTTCAAATATTTGTTTTTCTCATCTTGAGGCCTCCAGGTATGTTTGATTTCAGGCACTGAAAGAGCAATCAGTGTAGCTGGTAGAAACTTTTTCACTAAGCAAACAACCACAAGGATTAGAACCCTAAAAATGTTCACATTGCATCATACTTGGTGGTAGCTAAAATATCCCCGCTAACTAGTCAAATGTGTTGCCAAATCAGCGGAGGAATCTCACAGACATTTTTGTGACACTGTACTAACAGCTCTGATAAATAAATGGAGTGCATTAGAAAGCAAGTGCTGGTTTCTAGTGCTAGTAAGAGAGAAGACCTACATTTGCAAATATTATCTATTGACTTATTTTTATGCAAAACCTGCTCTGCATACAGACATGTTTTGTGCAAATAGAAACTATTGAGACAGATATATTCAGATCTGGTTTGCAGAGTTATTCAAGTGCCTTTTTAAAGCATAAATAAAGTGTTTTGCATACAGTGGGCATGTGAAAATGGTAGAGGTACCTGTTCTGCCAGAGTAATGAGTCCTGAGGGTCTGCATGACATGTTTAACAGCACCATTCCAAGGAGAAGTATCAACAGTAGCCTACAGCCAAAGCCCTTTGAAGGATTTATCCGCACAGCTCATTGAGAAAAAAATGAATGAAAAGTATGTGGAAAAATCCCATAAAAGCTCACTGTGAGCTTTTCACTGTGAATGAAGGTATATTTGTTTCAGGAGAAGAGTAGGATGGATGACACTGAAACACAATTGCATGCAATTCCAAAGAAATATAGTTTATTCTGCTTTTGTTTGGTAAAGGAGAGAAAGATGTCTGAGGTGTGTTACATCAAGAGCCTACACAGTCACAGGGACAGCAGTCCTTCACTTTCCAGTGATGCTAAAAACTAACAAGATGAACTTGTTAAAGATCAGGATTGCCAAAACTGTTGATTCTTCAATTCTTTGGTTGCCACCCTCATCCCAGAGTCTTCCCCAATTAACCTCAGCTCTTCTATGTTTCAGTGTCTACTGCAGGGAAGGCGGAAAATCTCTGTAGAATCCAACACACTGTAGATGGTTCTTTCAAATACTTTGCTAACAGCAGCTAGAAGTGTGTAAAACCTGCTGTAAAATTGAAACCCTTGAGCACTGATGTGTTTACATTCCTACCAAACCAATAATCTGGACCACTTTTAGGAAAGACACACTGACTCCTGGAGAGCATAGAATGATAGAAATGAAGGAATCATAGGATGGTCTGAAGGGACCTTAAAAATCACCTGGTTCCAAAACCCCTGCTATGGGCAAGGACACCTTCCACTAGATCAGGTGAAATGATCAAAGCCTCAATCCAACCTGGCCTTGAACACTTCCAGGGATGGGGCACCCACAGCTTCTCTGGACAACCTGTTCCAGTGCCTCCACTCACATAAGAAAGAATTTCTTCCTTATATCTAAACCTATCCTCTTTTAGTTTAAAACAATTGCACATTGTCCTGTCATTATACTCCTTGATAAAGAGTCCCTCCTGATCCTTGTGGTAGGCCTCCTTTAAATGTTTGCCCATTCAGGAGAATTTCAGACTGATTGGGAGCCTGGGCAGCTGGTAAAGGTGATGTCCTATAGGGATCATTTCAGACTCATTAACCATGCCCCATTCTGTAACTGCAGTGAAGACAGAGTGCAGGGCAACCCAAATTGCTCAGACTCATGCCCAAAGCTGGAACGCTTCTTAGAAGCCAAGAGACTTAATGACAAAGAGTGCATCAAACCATCTTTTGCTCTTGTTACCCACCTCATGTGTGCTGACATGAGTCAAGACCATGACCAATATCTCCATTTTGGAGTCATCTCTCATTCCACTGAGATGCTGGCCACATGATGAATGTTTCACAAAGAGCCATTACTTCTGCACTGTGATATTACACACTTTTTTCTTGCAATTTAATCCTTTTTGTACTTCTAGCACACCACTACTGGATGGTGTTAAGTTATGTGATAAAAAGCTCATCTGCAACCTCACAAAGAAATAACAGAGAGATATGGTTGCAGGGACTGGTTGTGGGGAGGACAAGGGAGCTCAACAAATACCCTGCCAGGTTTTTCCTGGGCACATTGCAGGAGCCATCAGGCCATCACAGGCCCTCTCAGGAAGCCCAGAGGAGTGCAGGGGCAGAATGACAGGCTGGAGAGAACCCAAATTAAGGAATTGGAGGAAGGGCTATCCTGTCTGCCAGAGAAAAGTCACATAACTGCTACTGCAATTTTCACATAGCAAAGCATGAATATTAACTTTAAGGATGTTACCATGGCATGGATATTACTACAGCAAGGAAATAATGTTGAGTCAGCAAATAACAAATATTCATATGCCCCCTCTGGCAATATATTTTGTGACTGATGATGGTCTAAGTATGACACAAACACATTTAACTTAGATTGCAACAGTCAGCTTAAAAGACTGATGCAGGCTTTTACTGTCTATCTCCTGTTCAAAGGAACAGCTAGATTAGCTTCAGATCCCTCTGAAAGTCATCAGGCATTACTGTGTTTGTAAAGCCTCGCAATTTCTCACATTTTCAAAATAAAGAATAAGTTCAAACTCTGAATGAAAACAGTAAGACACAATCCCATTTCAATTCCTGACTTTATCTACCTACTTAAAGTGGGTAGTTGATGGAAACAGACAGAAATGGAACAGGGCTGCTATACCATGTTGTTGTGACCTTCCTGGTTTTAGTTTTAGCTTATTTTCTCTTGGAAAGAATCTGGCATTCTTCATTATTTTCTTGTAAATCACATCTCCTTTGTCTATTTTCTTGGATTTCCTTTTTCTTCCTCCAAAGCCTGAAAAACAGAAGCTTCATCTTGTCTTTCTGCATATTTTGCCATTTCCCCCACTCCAGCTGTGTATCGCAAAGGTAATTAAACAATTCTTAGTTCTTTCACAGACATTTTCACCCAGAATTTGTGTATTTGTCCCTCATGTACTTCCTCGTGTGCATCTTTTCATTGTAGGAGGGTGGGAATTACCATGTAGTACAGTCATTTGTTTTCTTCTGTGGAAGCTGCGGATAAAAGGAAAAGGTGGAGTCTTCTAAAATAGAAATTTACTGTAGGAACTTTATGCTTTATGTTTTTTCCATCACAAAAACAAACAAACAAAAAAAAACCACACCACCACCAACAGAAACAACAACAACAACAAAAAAAAACAAAAGCAAAATCCAATATTGTACTATAAACAAAGTGTTTAGTTTTGGGTTGACATTTATCGATGATACTGTGTAACACTAGTTCCAGATCATTTGTATATTTGCTGTTTACTGCAGGCCCAGCTCATCAGTCAAAATACCTCTCCTATAATACATTCCAATACCTCTGTGCATCTGTAAGGCTCTGACAACTTTTCAGAAGTCTTCTCATTCAAAAGGGGATGTTCTGTCAAATAAGGGGATTTGGGTCGCTTTTTTTTACTCGGGTAATAATGTATCTCCTATCAATCCAAAGGTGACTAGGCAGTCGTATTTTATACTTCCAATATCTTTCCAATGTATGGAGAAGTAACCTGTAGAAATGCTGATGAGTCACTGCTTTTCCAAACTGAATCTATTACAGCAATTTTAAGCAGCACAGTGTTTTCTAGGCAGTCTTGCTGTTCNTCCTAAGAAATTCACTTGAATTCCTCGAAGAATGCCATCTTGTCCTCTTTTCCACACTAAGAAAACAAACCAAAAAGGGTCTGAAATGTTACAAGCTGTAAAAGCAAGATATTTCTTAAGAGCCAGAAAAGCAGGAAAATGTCTGGTCCAGCAGCATTGGGCTCCAACAATGGAAAACTTTTGCAATACAATTAATGGTTCTTTAACATCTTATCCTTCTGCTTAGGGAAAGCTGAAATGATGCTTTATCTCAAGGTTTCAGCTTTTTTTTTTTTTTTTTTAAGTAAATGGAAGGGATGACTAGAATTTTCATAGAAAGAATGGAAGGGTCACAAGATGTGAAAAGCAACAAAACATGGTTTCAGTCTAGCAAAACTTTCACCAAGGAAGCCAGATAGGGACGTACTGAAATTTAAGCACAGGTTATTGGGTGATGAACACAATCCTCTACTTGCTAAATAAGATTCTCCATCACCTCAGTAACATTTGACTTTTAAAAAGCTGTAGTGATTTGGTTACAGCAGATATGCAGCAGAAACAACCTGGCTGGTGGTCCTAACTTTTACAGACTGTTGCTTTAACACAGTCAAATAGAACAAATTCTGGTGATTTATTGTTGGACTAGATTTCACTCTCCGTCCGGGCAAAATGCCATGAATTTGGGGTCAGGGCTCTGTAGGCTGCACTAAACATATCTTTTTTTAAACCAGTAGGCACATCTGACTGTTAATCTTCATTCACTAGCCATTAGATTTTCATTGGCCCTACCCTACCTGTTGTTTACTGCAAGTCTCTGCATATTAAGAATATAGAAACAGTAACTGTCTATCAAAAAGTCACAGAGAGTTTGTTTACTCATGGTCAAATGAATAGCTGGCACTGAAAATCAAAACCATATGAGCGGGAGCAGAAGACATGCCGTTACACTCACGGACTTAAAATATCTGTCTAGTTAGTATTTCACATCACAAACACCAGTATCTTAAAATGTTGGGACATACTCTTGCAGTTCAAATATTCTCCATGCGTGAAAGCAGACCTGATGCAATGAAAAAATTGCCTCTGGAGTGCTATGCTGAGCCTGCTGCAGCCCAGCCTGCTCTACTGAGATGAGCAAGCTCCTTTGGAAGAGCAGATACATCCTGGGGCGTCTCCACAAGGGTCAGAACGACAGATCAGAGAAAGCTCTCATTTAAAAAAAGTAACCATCAGCTCATTCTGATTGGCTTTATGGTCATCGTATAAGAGACACAAAAACAAAACAAAACAAAAAAAACAGAAATCTCTGCCAGTAAGGGACAAATTAATAGCCTTCAAAGTCACCAAAACAGGTCTTCTGGGATAGCAGATTAACTCAGCACTGCCCTCTGAATAACTTTGGTGCCAAGATTAGATAAAACAGTTATCTGCATAGCAGATAGCTTTCTACTTTTCTAACTTTCTACCGCTGCAATTACGTTCATTAATTCTTTATATTAATAGCGAGTTTACTATAATAACAGAGAGCACAATGCTAGCCAGATTTCCAGTTACAATCTTTATTTGTCAGGAAGTCAATGTGATTAGATTCCAGTTATTGCAAAGCTATACAAAGAGCACTGGCAGTCTCCTGTAAAACAGAGCTGTAGCAAATGACATGAACAAAAAGAGGCTCACATGCCACATGGTAACACTTTATCCAAATACTTGTGATCAATTACCTGTATTCTGCAGTTATCCAGCTACTCTACCACAGATATTCAAATCCATTCAATATCAAATGCTCAGTCTCCCAAAATAACTAACACCACACATCACATCTTTTGAAAACAGAAACAGAGCAAAGGAACAGAGAGTTTTATAAAGGAAAAAGTTATTCCATGTAAATAATGTCAATATATTAAAGTACAGTATATAATTTCCGTACATTACACACTATAGTGTCATTATTCCTCAATGTATGTATGTATGAGAATGTATGTATGAGAACACACAAACATACGTTCCCCTTTGGCTTTTCTTAGTAAGTGTCACATTGAAATGCTCTCCTCATCCCCGTGCTGGTTAGGATGAGGAGTGCTGCAGCCAGAGGGAGTATTGGGGCTGGTTCTCTGAGGAGTAGACATACCACACTGGTATGTCTACAGCCTAGCAAACAAACAGCATTACACACAGGCACTGCATAGTAGCTTAATTCCAGTCTATTCCTGGTACTTTGTTGGTGTGTGGTGGCAGCTCAGGCTAAATATTTTTCATACCAGTGCTTTCATCAGAGAAGATACGTTATAGTTTAGGAATTCTCTAGGAATATATTGGTACCAAAATACCAGAGATAGAAAAATGATTTGTAACTAGAAAGGCTGATGAATTAACATTGCACGTAGTCAAAACATAATAAGATAATGTGAAGATAGCACTTAAGAACAGACGGAATTCAGTCCCAGTAAAAGATGCTCTATTTTAAAGCTTCACTTTTTTTCTTCAAAATGCAGCAAAATCACGACTCCTAATTTATCTAAGAATTTAGCTTTTTTCCTGTTCCTATACAAAAAAACTACCAACAAACTTAATTTCCTGCAAATTATCTGACAAACATTTTCAGATATATTTTTTTGTCTTTAAATATTTGTAGACATGTGGAGCCATCAAAATTATTTAATTTTCATTCTCTAACTTGTTGATTAATACAGCAAAGCTGACCAGAAGCATTTTGTAGCATTCTCTATCCCCTCTCCCAGGGTAAGTGCCCAACCCATTCTGATGTGAGTAGTATAATCAGTTACAGTCTGAAAATTGTTTTCCATTAATAATCATAACAACCTTCACTTTTTCAAAACATCTCATCCGGGAAGAATTTGACAAAGAACAGCCTTCATGTATCATCATGATACCAGATATGATAAGAAAAACACAGATAACTGAAAAGCCAGAGAAAAGATGAGAGAATTTTTCAGTTTGCTTACTTGTGCAATTTTCTGCATAGGAATATTTCCTTCTGTTTTTCCCTCATTAGGAAACATCTACCACCACCACAGGGAAGCATAGGCAAAAGCAATGCTGTCTTCATGGGTAAAGGAAAATTGGCATATGCAAGGCAAGCTTGAGATATGTAAGACAATATTACCAAAATCCTAAATGGATTTATGTAAAAAAAAAAAAAAAAAAAAAGTTCTTTTAGAGAACAAATGATACTGTAAATAAAAAAATGTAGAGTTAAATTTGAGAACAAAGAAATAAAGCAATAAGATGTGCAGGTGACAAAAATAAAACTAAGGAAGTAAAATGAACAACATTTCTGATTTTACATTATTCATTGCTCAAAAAGCTCTGAGCTTTATTAGAAACAAAACTGCTGGAGTTGTGATCAAAATATACATATTAGCCTGAGTATGATAAGCTAAACAAGTATCTGGAGAGTGAGGTAGTTTACAGGTTTGACCTTTGCATTTGTACAGCTGTTAGCATTTAAGAATGAAGTTACTCATGTGCAGTAAAAGATTCTAATGAACTCAAATCTACACTGAAGAAACTCCAGGAAACAGCTCCTAGTTGTTTTAAAATAGGTCCTCTCTGTAGATGGGATTTTAAGAAACTGATAAATCACTGTAGACTTTTTAGAGCTTTTGCCTTCATTTGGTGAAATAAATTTTGCAAAAATATTCTCACAATATTTGAGGCAGCACAGACAGTGTTGATAGCAAGCTGGAGGGTAGCTGTCTCACTGACTGCTTTCTCCTCTTGAGTATTTTATATTGTGATCCCCCAAAAGGAATATAAACATAAGAGGAGAAACCTTCAGGATGGGGAGCAAGGAGTGATAGATGCGGATCTATAAAACCTTGTAGCATTATAAACTCTGGTCTTGTTTAGAAAGAAGTAGGATATATACTCAGCTACAGAAAAGAAAAGAAAAGAAAAGAAAAGAAAAGAAAAGAAAAGAAAAGAAAAGAAAAGAGAAAAGAGAAAAGAGAAAAGAAAAGAGAAAAGAAAAAAGAAAAGAGAAAAGAAAAGAAAAAAGAAAAGAGAAAAGAAAAGAAACGAAACAACAACAAAAAAAACATGATAATGATAATCAGCCTCTAAAAGATAGTATGTGTTGGCCTATACATATAAAGTGTTCAAAGATAAATAGTTCAGACTGTTTTATTTTTCTTTTGATTATTCTTAATTCATTATATAACCACTTGGTAGTCTTGGAAAAGTTGCTGTAGACTATGTCAGTAACTCCTAAATAAAAATTTAATATTCTTTCATGAGAAACTTCCAGCGATCTCCAACAAATTCCTTATTTGAAATAATTTGCTAGAAAAGTGTTTTGCTTTTGTTACTTTTCAGACAGAATTCATAGGACAGGTTTTATATCTGGCACTTAAACTGCATGCATTCATTATGATAGAACACAAAGATTGAAATATAAGGTATTAGCATTGTGATAGCTTGATACCTGTTCTGAATAGAAAATTCTCTTTAATCTGGAACTTGCTTTCCCTAATCTTTCATTAATTGCTTGTTTAAAAAAAAAAAAAAAAATCACTGTTTCCACAAAGAGACATCCCAAACATTGTTACCTGCATACCCTTGCAAAACAAAGACGAAACAGATGAAAGTAGACGTAGAATTGATGTAGTGTTTTATTCAAGGAAATACCTATAGGGAATCGCATGAGTTTTCAGCTCCCAAAGGTTGGGCATCTTAAAAGGAAAGATTAATTACCCTTTGAAGGTGCCTACTTCTATAAATGGAGCAAAAGTTAACAAGCTTTTGCTTAACTTATAAATATCTGAAGGCAAGTAAGAAACACTTCTCACGTAACAGATTTTAACTCTTTGTTGTAACTTCCCCTTCTAGTGTGGTATTCAGAATTTGATTAAAGAAAAGCCAGGCATAGTTAAAGTTAGTGAGAATGTCATTTCTCAGCACTTTTTGTATATATAAAACAAATTTAAAAGAAAACCTTCTCCATTCATTTAAACAGCAACATAACAAAAGGATTGTAGTAGACTGCACAGGAAAAGTGTGGAGTCCTCCAAAACACCAAGTCAAATAAACACCTGACAGGAAGACTATAAGCAGTGCTAAGCCTTCATTAAGTTTCACATTTAGGTTCCCTTCCAGCTCACCCGGCATGCTTCCATGGAAGAAAAAAAAAAAAAGGAATCATTAGTTTTGCCAAACTTTTCAACACCTTCACCTGCAATTTTTCCCTTGGATGTTCTATATTTCAGCTAGAGCACTCCAGATCTTTTCCATCTGTATGCCAACCTCCAACCTATATCTATGTAGATCTATTGCTACACCTATGGTCACATTTTGTGTTTTCCAGCAGGATTCACCTTTTGGTATTCAGAAGACGTCTTCTGTGGGGAACCACTCTTGTTTCTGTTGCACTCCCAGTTCCATACTAACCTAAACCAATAGGGACCAAACACTCCACCTCCAATAGGTGTCTGTGTTGGTCTATCTGTTGTAGAAAAAGAATACGCTTATTGCATTTCTTTTTCCAATCTGTGCTTTGTCACAAAAACTGCCAATGAGACTATCCATAAAATATTTACACTCAACTATAGCAAGTAACATTTTTTATTCTATCATTAGAAGGGAGTGATACTTTCTAAAACCCTGCTAGAAGTGTCCCTGACTACAGTATGAAACAAAAAGCTAAAACTCTGCTTTTCAGGTCTTTTAAAAAGGCTAGATGAATCCCACAAACTGAACGTGTTTGATCATCTTTCTGTAAACAGCTTTCAGAAAAGGCTTGTTGGGCACTCCTAAAGCTACACTGGAAAATGCTTGTCAGATTACAGATACGTTTATAGGTAAGTAGACTACTGCTACATCTCATTTTCTGCTTCTAAGCTGGAACAAGTTTACAACCCACAAGCCCTAAGGCTTTGTAAGCCAAAGTATTCCTACACAAAATGTGTTGTTATTGAGCCAGATTTTCTAGAAAACTTCTGGACTTCAAAAGTCAGCAAGATTAAAGGGATAACAAGAAAGACTTTTCCCAATTTATGCAAAAGATATGCAATAGGTGTGAATCACTAAGCTCTGCAATTGTTTAGTGAAGGATCATCCATGGTCAGGTTTCACCTGTAACTGAGCAACTGCTCTGCATATTTCAGATGACCCTTGACAGCAACACAGGCACTTATGATCAATTCACAGCAGAAAATAGCAGCAGAACTGTCAGAGTACAAGTATTTAAAATAGAACTTAAAATCCCTCTTTTCAACAACAATCTGAGTTTGACACCCAGAAAATAAAATAAATAAATAAATAAATAAAAATTTATCTGAACACCTCGGTATTTTGCCCTATATCCTCACACAAGATTTTACGACATAAAGCCTGAAATACTGCAGAAATGGTTCCTTGAACTAACTTTGAGGAAAAAAAAAGGTCCTTCTCCTTTTGTGCTCACTGAACTATCGGAGATGTCCCATTAAGATGCATATTTTTCTAGTGCAGAGAATTCTGGACAGCTGGTCCCCATACAGTACATGCTGTCCTGGGATTTCTGCACCTCATCTCTAGAGCATAAAGCATGATGCACTTCAATAATCTGAATTCTGGGTCTCTGAAGAATGTAGGATGGGTCAAAGGACAGACAAAATATCTTTAGATACTTTGGTCTCTATAACTGGCTACTTCCCACTGTCCCTCCAGCAGCTGTCTTTGCAGAGAGTCTACTACCTGTGATCACAAATCACAGGACCATTTCAGTAATGAGAGGTAACCAAGAATCTCAGGAGAATGACTAAAGCACGTAAGATGCAAAATGCCTCTACTGGAAGAAAGTAGGATAGCTCTTATACTTGTAAGCAGTGGAGCATCTGACTTGTGACTGCCTGTATGGAAGTCTGATGTCCCTGATGTCTTCATGTGGTCTATCCTAGGTAACAAGGTGGTGCAACAGGCAGTGCAGAGGCATCCTGATGGCAAGAATACTACAGGACACCTCAGTACTGTAAATCAAGGGACTAAGAAGTTCCAGAGCTTACGATGAAGATGATGATTTCTCAGATCAGATATTGTCCTCAAACACTTCTCTGGCAGTAAAATAATACCTTGAACTTTTTTCATTTGGGAGCTGATGAGATAAAAGGTTATGGGACTTCCCTAACCCAATGAGACACACTAAGTATTCATCTGTTTGTGGTATGGCCTCTCTTCAAGTTGGGAAGTGTTCAAATGCAAGCCTTTCTGAAGACAAAACACTTAGAAGTTTAACAGATTGCTATTGGACAACAATGTAAGAGCTACTAAAAACCAAGCTAACACTGGGATTAAGAAGAAATAAACCAAAAAGTTCTGAGGGTGGATCAAAGGTTTTTCTGTCAGACTGGATTCAAAAAGTTAAGAGCTCTAAACTAAGTCACAGCAGCAGTTGTGCAGGTCTGCAGCATGAAACACGAGGAATCGTAGTCTAGGTGAACATGTGACTGGAAGCCAAAAAGTTTGTACATGCAGATGAACACGTATACATGGGGAAACAACATTTGGAGACTTAATTCAAGGAGATTCTTAGTTTGCAAAAATAGAGGGGAGAAAAGGGGAAGAGGGCAAGGGGAGGTGGAAAGGGGAGCATCATAGCCAGGTCTGTACAGACATCTGACACCTACCCCAGTCTCCATTCCTCTATGCAGATGTCCTGCTCAGGCGATCTGAAACTAAGAAAAACAAGATCTAGACACTGAAGAAGAAAGTAGGTGCTGTTCTCCATTCTGTGTCATCTTCCATCTGCTGTGTTTGTGTGGCCATCCGTAAAACACAATCTCTTGTAGCAGGCAACCACTGCTTCTTTTGTGTCTGAGGGTCCCTCAATATATCAGTGTGCCAAACAAGCCTACAGATTTTTTTGGATCAGAAATCTCTCCAGTGCAGGAAGCAGATGTTGAGTGAATTCTTTCATTATTGTTGTTTCGTGTTTTTTTTTTTTTTTTTTCCACTCTGAGCAAAATCAAATCAAAACAGGCTAAAAAGAAAAAGAAGTAAAAAAACCACCCAGAACAAAAAAAAAAAAAAAAAACAAACCACCAAGCACAAAAAAAAAAAAAAAAGTTTACTTTCTTCTAAAAGGAGTTCTGGACCAGCCTACATCAGATCAGCTTGTCTTTTAATTGCTAATTAACTTAATTAACTTTAGCCTTACTTTAAATTGTAAGCGTAATAGGAACATATGAACTTCACAGCTTACTTCTACACTGAATGGGCAGGTTAGTTTCATTACATTTTCACTGGTAAATCTAAGTGTAGCAAAAATATAAATGAAGACAGTATTGATGCAAGGTCTAAATTACTGGTCCAGAAGTTCGTTTTGTTTTGCAGCTGTTTAACCCTCTTTCAATCCTGTGATTTTGATTTTTTAATTATTATTATTATGCTTACTGGCTGGCTGTAAAACAGAATTGTCAGGGTTTGCTTTTTGTGCTTTTCATAAATAAACAATTCTGAATGACCATTTCAAGTGTTCTGGAGAAAGCTTAGAGTGAGCCAGCAGCTTCTCTGTTGACACCGTTGTGGAGATAACATGCAAGCACTTCTGCATATCAAAGAGGAAGGATTTGATGAGGAGTCCAGCTGTCTGGTTCTTCATGTTGAAGTGTCTTTTTCTTTTCAGCTACTACAAAATACCCTCAGATTCCAATCTCCAATTCCAATTTTTGCAGAAAATGCTTTTTACCAATACATTTTTCTGTGCCGATGATCTTCCTTAGTGACTTTTGTTCTTAATCTCTGAAGAGGAGGAAGCAATGAAATGACAAACTTAAAACAAAGACATCATTTATATATGACACATTATATGTTAGAAGAGCTTGAAGAACTCTTTGGTTCAAAGCCAAGCATTCAGAGGTCAAGGAAGGCCAGAATGAAAACTGCCTGGGCAAACTTAATCAGGCAACACAGGCTTTGATTACATGAATGCACACAATCATTTTCTGTTAGACCCCTGTCGTCCCTTGGCTACTGTGCTGTGCTCATTATTTTGTTCTATGCACAATCTGTTTTTAACTCCTTAGAAGGAAATTCCTTTTGGGGCTCTTGTGTAGGTGTTTTTCACTTCTTTCCTCCACAGTTCAGCTTTTCCTCCTCTTTCTGGTCACACCAGACAGATTCTGCTTCCACAATGTGTGGGCACCAGTGGGTTGGTTGGGAGAGAGGGAGGGACTTTTATTGCCGGAGAAGACTTTCATTTTCAGTCCCAGTAACCAACTCAGATCACATCTGAGGTCTATTTCCAAGAGGAGCATGACTTTAGTGCACCAGACCAAAGGATTATGTCCACCTGTCATATGGAAATTTCATGTGCAAAGCCTGGATCTTCCTAGGAGCTAGGAAGGGACAGCACGAAGAGTAGGGACAGATTGCTGAGATCTACAAAGTCTCTTAACCGTGTGTAAATTACAATATTTCAGAGGTGAATTAGGGCAGATATTCATGATGTGTACGGCAAAGACAAGTTTCAAGCCTTGTTATCAAAGTATAGAACTGTAAAGCTTTCTAAAAGGAAACACCCAAACTACTACCTTACCCTCAGACAAGGCTGATTTATTTCCAAGTATAAAATATGAAACACAACCTGAGGCAAAGACATGGAAAACTTTAGTCTTAACTTGGCAAGATTAAAAGCAACTTTAAAAGCAAGATGAAAAAGAGTTTGATGATGGGAAATATCAAGCAGGCTTAACTATAGATAATAGCACTACTATGCTTGCCAAATGCAGAAATATTCTTACAATGCCTTTTGTGGCATGTAGATGCTGCATTTCTTATAGGCTTCAAGGCGTTTTTAAAATAAAATTACATTAAAATCAAACAGACTTTTTAGTAAAAGCAGTTGACTTCTGCCTGTTTTTCTAATTCCTAATTAGCTCTGAATACCCTATGAAAATCCAAAATCAGATAGGCACATCTATTTAGCAGTGAGTAAGCAGATGTCACAGATTTTCAGGTTTTGAGCTCACAGATCACAAAATATTGTCTATTTCTACAGTGTTAGAAGTGTCCATCAAAGTTCTACAAAAGTAAGAGAGACCTAATCTGTGCCCTAAAGACTGTGCAATCTAGGTTATCCGCAATTATTTTTCCAGCAGGTGAAATTCCTAACGTACAAACCCATCCCAGCACATCTTTCTAACAAAACGGGAGAAAGTTGCTTGGCCCACTAATATATTTCAGTACCAGTATTTATATCAACTGTGTAGGTAACAGACCATTTGAAAATCTGGCACCTCAGTCAGAAAACCAGGGTTGGCTGACACCATGAAAAGAATTTAAACTCACAAGAATTTCACTACTAACCCCAACTTCTATTTTTATTTGGCTTAGCAGATTTTCTTGCTGTTTTCCCATATATCCCATAAAGTTTGCTGGAATATCAGAGTGTGGAGTTGTTGGTCATAATCAAGTCATGTGTCAGCCAGAACAGAGTATCATACTGCTTGCCAAATAATGGCTTGCTGACTTTGGTATATCTATGGACCAGCCAGACTTCCCTTCTGACAACAGTTAGCTTTAGTAGGAGCCAAGTGATCCTGTACTTTTAGTAGCAAGGACCAATTGTCACAGGCATTCATTGCCTTTTCTTCCTGTTTACATAATTTTCAAAAGGAAAAACAGGTTGTCCTGGAGTCTCAGAGTGCTAGGATTCTACCGTTTTGTGGCCATCAGTCACAGAGGACATGCGAGGCTCTTTGAAAACCCCAGAGTGGCAGGACCAGCCATTTAACTGCCTGTGATAAAATACTGAGAAAAATTTGCCTTTGTAAGGAAACTCTTATTTGGAAAACCTTAACAGTATAAAACCTGTACACTTGAAGAGCTCCCTGTGTGGAAGAGAGTGAAGAAAAGGGATGAAAAACACCTTAAGATAAAGCACAATGGTACTGAGGTAAACCTTAGTGATTGTACTTAAAAACACATAAAGCAATACTTGAATTTGATATTATTTTTGTATATCTGTTTTTAAATATAGCCATCTGCAGGCATAAGTGTAAAATACTTCTATTTTCAACTAGCCATGCACCCTACAACTCAGTTGGGCATGAGGAAAATGTGTTTTATTGGTGATGACCTACATTTTCTGAATAGGAATTTCTAAAGAAAAGGGCTGGCTAAAACAAATACTCATATTTGAATATTTTTTCCCCCACCTGTCCACAGATTATCATAGTCTTCTTTTGCTTAGTCAGCACAGTTTCCAACAAAATAAGGTCAAATGGGAAATTATGTAAATGACTGCTTGATCAGTGAAGCTAGCCCCAGCAGTGGAGTCCCAAGCAGGAGCTCTCCCAAACGGTAGTGCAATGCTTAGTCTTCAGCTGCAATAATGGAGGTACATCTTTAAAAGCTTCTGCTCTAATCAGTTTATTACCAGCATTTGTGAACCACAGCTACAGAGCCCAGCATGCAACCTCCAGTGTAAACTGAACCCACTGGGGCAGTACAGACCTACCTAAATGGCAAGCAAAATTACTGCAATTTTTTAAAGCTCTAAACCATCTTGAGGAAACAAGCTCCTCAACTTCAAACATTCTACATTTTATATTCTGTAGCAATAAATTCTGAAAGATGTCAACATTGACAGAAGTTTTTCAACCATGTCACCCTAGATGTCCTCAGTATGTTACAGCAGCAAATAGTAGTGCAGGTTGTGTCCTAGGAGGGAAAATTTCTTTGGCCGGTCCCTTGCCAAGAATAGATATAACACAAATATTGCCTATTATAAATATTTCTTCTGAAACAGTTTCCCAGACTGCCAAAGGATTTATAGCATTTTCCCCCTTGAGATTGGCTCGTGTACAAAAACATCATTATGCAAACAAGTCAGATAAAAAGTTTTTTTCTACGCTAAATATACATTACAAAAATGCCCCATATTCATAAAAATATAGATATTAATTTTCCAAGAGGAAGAGATGGATGACAGATGCTTTTCATCTGAACAAGGAGTGCTAAAGGCATCATAGATTTTGGAGAATACAAACAAAACAATCTGGCAAAATACTTGAGCAGTTAATGAGTTCACCTTAAAGAACCTATTAATTTTACCTAGCTCATGATTAGTGCATTTTCTCTAAAAATCTTTCCAATTTCTTTTTTTTCACTCTTCCTGCTTTACAGGTGGGCAAACAAAAATCTAGAAAGTAGAAAGACACTCCATAAGGTCAATCTAGTTGAGCCTACAATGCACGGCAGGTGCAGTCCTGGGAGCTGCAGCACATCCTGTGGTCCTGGTCTCCCATGCAAACCTTGGCCGCACCCTGCCTCCAAGTTTGGCCATGCACCATCTCTTTGTCTGAAAGAGTTGCCTTTGGAATGAAACACTGGCGTAGACTGAGGCAGTGCATTCCAGTAGGTCCCCAGGCTCTACGATGAAGAGGTGACACTGAGAGTACCTCCAGAGTTCATCTACCCCACAGTTCAGACATATGCACTATCCCTGCTAACAGGGGTGCTTGGCACCCTCTTCAATTTTACTGAAATAAAAGATATTCTTGATTTCCACTAGGATTTCCCAGTAATCTATATTTCCACAATTCATGAGAATGGAACATTTTCCTCTTCATAACAACTCATCGCGAAATATGAATGCTACAGATCAGCAAACATTTTAGGCATGTGGGGAGATACAAGTGTTTGCACATGACATTTGGAATGACTTCAGTAAAATCAGAGCATCTTGGAAAACTGAGAATGTTTCTAATGTATTTATGCTTTGGCTATTATAAAGGATTTGATTGATTTACTCATACATGAAGAAGCAGGTAGAAACAAGGTAAAGTATACATACATACTCCTTGCTAAACCTACCTGGAGGCAAGACCCTATTTAGGAAGAAGTGGTAATTTTACAAACAGAAGAAAATAAATAGCCCAAAGGTGCCATACTTTGCCATCAATATATTTGTTTTATTCTACCATGAAATGTTTGAATTATGTAAATCAGAGTGGAATACCATAACACATCCCCAGGGCGTGAATCACACCACCAACTGTTTCTCCACACATTCTTCTGTAAGACAGCAGAAAAAAAGATCCTTGGACCACATGGTTTCTCCCACTTAATATGGAAGTCTGGTATGATGTGAGAAGTAAACAGTGCCTTTATACCCTGCTTTTCCTCAGTGGCAGACTAAATCTTTGCCTTTTCCAGGAACATGTTCACCTTATTCTCCCTGCTACCTCTGAGTACCCCTGCCAATCACATCACTGTCTCTCCCAGATCTAAGTGCTCCCATCTGGAGAGACACATAGTGCACGTGAATTTTTTATCCTAGCCTTATCAATACACAGTTTACACAAGAAATGATGCATTCAGCAACATCACCAAGAACATGTCAGCAAACACTGCTTTGGTAAATCTCTGGTTTACCTCTGGTGTTAACGTGACTGAATTTGGTGTGAAATTTCAACATCTCATGTTGAGATTCTGAAGCTATGGAAATTTGCTTTAAAGGATTGCACTCATCATTCTTAGAGTCATGTGTGTGTAAAAATAAGAGAGATGTTACTTTATTCAACACAGTAACTTTATTTCAAATGCATGTATTTTTAAATGCACAGCTCTGACTTTCTGTTTCCCGTAGGAGTTTTCCAGGGCATCAAAATCAAGTGATGGCGACTCAATATTTCACAAATGTCTCTACTTCTGTATCTACATATGACTTGTATGGTATCCCTAGGACCAGGAGCAAAGGTTCAAATCTGAATCCTGCTTGAACTTCTCCTATTCAATTACCTAGCTTAGGCTTTTGCTGTTGATCTGTGTTGCAGAATCCACCAAAATGGCACATCTTAAATCAGCAACCCAACTGCCTAACATATCTGCTTCCTGATGTAGAATAAATGTGTCCAAACAACATTTTTGGACTTCATATACATTTTTTTGTTTAAATCCCTATTTTATTATTATTATTTTTTAATCTCAGGGAGATTCTGTTATTGCTTGGACTGCTTTGAATGAAAAATAATCACAGATGAAAGAACAGCCTGAGTACACATTGCCTGTGACAGCAAATTTTGATATGAAGTACCTGACAAACATACTACCTACAGTAAGCACATTTTCTTACCCCTTAACAAGAACAGGATGGGTTTATACTTTGACTGGAGTTTCACGAAAGAGCTTGAGTCAGCTCCTGCTGCAGGTAAACTGGTTTAACAATCTCACCTGAAAACGGAGACATTGCAAACACACACTATGGAAAGGTCAGCTTATTTTGACAGGAGGGAAAGAAAAACTTAACTGAAGTCTTCCTATACTCATGGATGTCTGTAACATTCAGTGTCAGGTCATATCTACAAAAGTTAAATTTTGGCAAACTGGAGGGAAAAGCATTGGGTTTGTCCAGTAGTCTGTGCTCTGAAACACTTGAATTTTGTGAGATAAAATGATTGTGACACGCTGAGCACTTTTCTGGCAGGTGCTGACAGTTCCATAGTAACTGGAAACTTCATAAGAAATCCAAAACTTACATAAGCATAATCGCTCAAGTCAGACTGCTTCTTCCCTCGGTAGCACAATGACTGGTACCATTCATTGAATTTGTATCTCTCTCTTTTTTTTTTTTTGCCTTGAGAGTAGCCAGATTAGTTCAGGCTCCCTGTCATTGTTGCAGTACAGAAAGATGGGATTGTATGATGTGGTGGAAGGGGGTATTTCACATACAGAGCTTGAAATTACTTCTGGCCATCCTCACATTGTTTAATTGAATCATAAGAACAAAAATCTTTCTAAGGTGGTTAATTTTTTCCTGTGGTATAATGTAACCCCTCCCATATTCTTATTTTCTAATTACTACTGCACGCTTGAAGCGGCGACTAAAAGAGCTTGTACCATTCTTTACCTGACATACACTGCAAGAAAACAGCTGTAAAGCTTTTAACCAATAAAAAAGAAGGATCTTTGCAAATGAGGAGTTGTTCTCTCCCTCTAAAAAAACTTTACCGGGGTGACTTTTATGTCCTTTACCACTCTCTCTCCTTCTCACTTTGGAAAGATAAACAAAACAGACTGAGCAGATCATTCTGATTACCTTTCAGATTCCCAGGCAAACAAGATCCATACATAGTCCCAAATGCCTTAATCACAGAGACAAAACTGTGTCTCTGCCTGCTGTGCAAATGAAAACTCCAGCCAACATCTCTCTTTTTGAATTAGGACTGTGACAGAACATTCCAGCTCTTGGGGCACCATCTTCCTGCTTGTGAAAAATGGTTTCCCTTTTGGCTACCTCTCATCTCCTGCTTTGCTCCTTTGCTGCTGTTACTTGCTCAGTCTGCAGCTTCTTGCATTGGGCAGTAGTAACCTAACAGCACTTCTGTCATCCTTGGTCCTCACTTAAACAGGCAAGCCAAAATAGTACTTCTCCTCACCCTGGTGCTTGCTAGAAAATAGCCTTGTCCCTATCACTGAGTTTCAAACTCACTTCAATAAGGCAACTAAGAAATTACTTAGAAGGACAAAGAATTTTAGCTTGTTTCTCTCCAAGAGATTTTCTCACAGATTTCTCCAAGGCCATTACCCCAACACTGGTATCCACAGCTGCAATACTGGCTGACCCAGACCCAGTTACATATTTATTTCTATATTGTCTCACACTCCTTCATAGAAAAGGAGGTATGACTCCCAGCAAGCTCTTCACAGAAACTGTCATCTCTGCCTAGTTTCTCACATCCGCAAGAAAATTGTCCCAGTAATCTTCCTAAAAATTTGACATTGCCTATCTGGTGAATCAAAACAGTGGCAACCTGATGGAATTGTTCCTCTCTAAATGACTGAATGTTGCCTAGAGCTGTCCAGTCTACCTTTATTCCAGGATACATTGCACCATAACTTGTCGATTCATGTTTTTATGAAGCGTGATTTGTAGAGATCCTAACAAGGGTTCTTGTGTTTCTGGTTCCTTCTGGAGTCAAGCTGTTACTGTTGTAGTGTGATATACATCTTTAGGAAAAGCTATCAAGTACTTTTTCAATAACATATGTAGGGTCGTTCATTTATTATTTGCTACAATGGAGAAGGCATTTGAAAAACATTTCATATGTGTTTACTGAAAGTCATAGAAAAGGACATAAGTCCATATTACTTTCATTTAAAGCCAGGAATCTTAAGCTTGGGGTAAGAATGAATAAAGGCACAAAAAATTGTTCTCACAGCAAGTATGTGATTACAATGTCCAAATGACTTCTAGGAGTACTTTGTAGTGTTTGCTTTCTTGTCCTTCACTCAGAATAAGGATCATGCAGAATCAGGTGTTGGTTTGTTTGGGATCTAGGTTGGTTTTGTAACACATAGACCTGTTGCTGGGCATTTCTGTATGAGAGAGGCCAAGTTTAAAGAAGCACGTCATGTACATGGAGAGGAAGTAGCAAGATTAATAATGTTTCTTAGATCCTGGAAAACTCGTTAAGGGAATTCTGTTAAAGGGTAAAAGAGTAAAGGAAAACAAATCCTACACTGACATCAGTGTGAGAAGACACAGCAACCACCAAAATTAACATAAGAAATGTCATGTGGGTCAAATTAGCAGTACGTCGGATCCAGCATTATCTCCAAAAGTTGCTGCAGGAGATGCCTTATAGGAGAAGTACTCAGGCTTCACTGTTATCTGTGATAATGTTCTCTCCCGGCTCTGACAGCATTCACAATCATTGGATTATGGATGTTGCTACACAGCACATTCCGTTTATTATCTGTTTAGGGACTGGTTGTCCAAATAACTGACCTTCACACACAAACAGAAATTTCACTGATAGCTTCTTAACTGCCATCTCTACCAATTACTCTGAATGCCCTGAAGGCAAAACTATCCTTATCGCAGCACTAGCACTTCCCCATTCACCAGACCACAGGATGGTGTAAGTGGCTCTCACATGCCTGTCTCCAGTCCTCTGGGAAACACTGCCTTGGCCTACCCTGTGACTTTGCTATCTATGGCCACTAATGTGACCTCAGCCTTATGCAGTGGCTGAAGAGGAGCGACTTCAAAAAGACAAATCAGGTCTGCTGGCTTTTCTCTATTCTGCATTTTGTAAAAGACCTTCCACAAATGGGACCAACCTTGTGCTGTCAGATATGCAAGCCTTTTCCCTAATCAAGTGGAGATGAATCAACAGATGATTGTCAAGCAGCAGTCCTCTGCCCATTGCTCAGTTCATTATCATTGCCCAGTCCTGAAGTCCAAGTACTTCAAATTGATATTATAGTCCCACCAGAAAGTGCTGGGATTAAGTTCTGTGCCGGTCAACTGTATAACCCATATAAAAATACTTTTCCTCTTCATTGGCATATATGAGAAAACAGCTCCTTTCTCGCTTGTGATTTTGGCCATTTGGAGCTCTGGATAAAGAGCTTATTCAGATGAAAAAGTACTACAACTTTCATTCTCCTGGCTTCAAACAGCAGGGACCCAAGAACCCAAGGTCCATCCTGTGGCAATCCAAACAGCAAAACCATTTTATAAGATTGTTTGCAATCTTTTCCTACAAACAAAGACTTGAAGTGCAAAACATCACAAACACATTTTATGAACAGTATGTTGTAATATCTTTTCTAAACACAGGGAAGGCATTAAACAAAGATGCTTACTAAAGCAGGCAAACAGAATATTCAGAAGTCAAACACTTAAAGAAAAGGAGAAACTAACAAAAAACATAGGTCAGTGACCTATATATGTACATAATCATATAATCTGCTTATTAGTTTTACAAAACAATTCAATACTTCAATTCAATTTTAGATTTTCTATTGTGATAGGTGAAGTATTGGGTAAAA
>VXAL01001594.1:3197-14710 GCA_013399475.1 Chauna torquata | reverse complement strand
TAGGCTACTGAAAAGCAGAGCACCCGCAGTGACCTTGAGAGTTTTGAATCTTCCCATTCATTTCTGCTACATCCTTTTGCATCACGAGGGATGATCACAATATTGTCCCTCAAAGCACCTCCTTTTCTCTGGTTTTGAGGAACTCAATAATGGTCATATACATCCAGGATGGTATTCAAAATATCATTTTCTTCTCTTCACTTCCCTTCCATTTTCTGCTGCATCAATGTAAGTTACTTCTTTTTATTTTACAAACTATTCACTGCATATCAGTGCTGTATCTACCACCTCTCATTCAGTAACCCACTGAGCTCAAATGGCTTACAGAGCTTGTCCCCATTACCCATTTCTTGAATTTTTAAGCAGGAAAGGTTCTTTCAGTTTGGGATGATGCAACAAAAAAGACCCAAATAGACTTGCCAACTTCCTTCAAAGCTTTATGCCCTATTTCTCACTTGATGTGAGGTCTTCAAAAATATTGATAAGGGCATTGTGAAGGCCTCCTGTCATGACTGCTTTGCCGATTCTGTTCTTGGCACAAATGCTGTCTTTTAGCAATGGACTTATAAACACAAGCATATAAAAGCTAATCTGCAATAGGAATTTCAAGTTAATTGGCAATATAAACAATTAATTTCTTTAGCAAAAATTGGTGTCGGGTAAAGATTATAAATGGAAAGTACATTTCATAAAATCATGTAATAATGAATGATTTTTTGCCTTACTAGTTTCTCCAGGCAGAAGTATAGAGGTAGTTATAAGCACCGTTTGTTTTTTTTTTTTTTTTTTTTTTTTGTAAGCATAAGCTCAAATAACTTCATTTGTTCATTAATGTTCTAGACCATATCAGAAGGCAGATATGAATATCCCGTTCTATTTCAAGGACAAACTAGAGAAATGTTTCCCCTCCAGTCACATGGCTGAGCAATGTCAGGGTCAGGAACAGAGGCTCTGTCCCCTGAATAGATGTCTTGTCCTCTGCATATTGTGCTGTGCAGCTTCTCTGAGATTCATTGGTATCACTGTTGTAGAACATACATGCTAAATAGGATGGAGGTCTCCTAGCTTCTGATATTAAATATTGGAATTTGCCACAAATTTCACGTAGAGAGGTGTCTCAGAACCAAAGTGAAGGTATTTCTTAAGAATTAGAAAAAAATATATTTCCTCTCTGAATAATGAAAACTTAATTTGAACCTGCTATATACTTGTCTAAGAAAAAGAGAGTAAATATTTTCCTGGACATAGTCTTTATTTATTAGGTGTGTCAGGCTGAGTTAAAAAGCTCCCAACAATACAATCTGAAATAAGTGAGTGAAACTATTGAGGACTCACAAGTAACCCTTTTTAAACACAAGTGGCTTACTTTCGTGCCCAAGCTTATTGAAGTATTTACCTAATAAATTCATAGTACATTGTGGACTATGTTGTGGGGTGGTGTGTGTCTGTGTGTGTGTTTTCTTCAAAAAACACTGAACAATGAACTGCTTCACCATATTACAGGCCATATAGGACAAAAGAGTGATACAGATGAAGATATAGTCACTGGGGAACTTCTCAGTTTTATTTTATTGATTGTTTCATATCTGCAAGATGTAAGCCATTCCCTGAACAACTGGTTTTAGAATTAGGTAAGAAAAGACTAAAGATGGTTTTCTTGGCTGCAAAACAAACAGCCAGGAAAAGCTCTGGGTTTGTGCAGATGAAGTGCTTGAACTGGCAACTCCTGTTGATACTTCTGGAACAAACCTGAGCCACAGGGAAGACTGGCTGCAATTACAGGCATTACACTAATAAATAGAGCTGCATATACCATTACTAGCGATTGCAATTGAAAGAGTGTCTATAGTGGAGAAGCAAGGGTAGATTATTGTGGAGCCAGGAGAGTTTAGCATTTGGCAAAGATTCAGAGACTTGTCTTCTGAAGGGGTTAAGCTAAAGGATTTCCAAGTTTTAACAGATTTCTGAGTTTAGAATATATAATCTTATTTGATATATATATATATATTTTAACTCCTTAGATTCAGGTTCACTGATCATCAAGGTGGAGGTCTCCCAGAGCTGACCACACAAGTTCAGTTACTCACACTCTTGGTATGATTTACAAACAATAAGGCTTTCCAATTAAATATCATTGTGCACTGTACTCATATGCTATAGTAAGCACTACATTTCTTAGGGTAGATACAGAAAAGCAGCTTATCATCGAATGGAAACAGAATGGCACATTGCTAAAAGGCTGCATGATTGGATGTGATTCTTCCATTGCCATCTAGAAACAGGGAGATAAACTATTCTAAATCATTCCCTTGCCCTTACGTCTGCAGCCCTTCTGGTTTCCCTAGTTGGCAAAAAGTGTAAAACAGAGGCAAAGGCCCAAGCTCTGCTCTCTTTCTAGCCTAAAGGCCCCGTTCTCATTGAGTTCATCTTGAGAACTGTAAATATCCAATAATCCCAGCACTGGTAAAAGCTCTGTAAGATTCTGTTAACACAGCCCCCTAAAATCTCTCTCATAGGATCTCTGTTGGATGTATATGAACATCTCTAGCACTCTGTGGACCCTCAGAAGGATTTTGCTAGCATAGCAATCTTAATATCATAGTAGTAAATCAGTAGTTGCAGAAATTTTCAGCTTATATATTGTGCTCGAGAGATTTTTCCTCTTTTACTGTTTTAACTACATGAATGTTGGCTTCTTCAGAGCTAAACAGCCATGGGGATATTTAGAGGTGCCCACACACATAAAGACAGGGTGGAGCAGTTTTGTGTTTAAATCTTCAAGCAAGGCAACTGATATACCCCAAAATATGAGAAATCTTCCGTAACTGTTGGAAATGAACTTGCTCAGTGTTTCATGTAAACATGAAGCCATCAACAGCAGCAGTTGGGAGCTGAATTTTTGCTGTTGTTATTTTCTTGTCCATGAAATTCAAACAGTAGCTAAAGATGTAGAATTGGGTTTCTGCTACAGTAGTAAATCAGTTCAACAGAGAATGAAGAGACTTTTGGATATTAGGTAGAGTCTACACCATTCAGTATTGCTCCCTCTTGAGGGATGCAATCACAAGTTTTTCCTGTGCTAACTGAAGCATGATGTTATGTTATTTTCCAGGATAATGCTTTATCATTTCCTTTCAGTTTCATTATGAAATATTTGAATTCTTCAGCAGTTACTCAGTGTGACCTCTGGTTAAAAAGCAGTGAATTTGATCTTGAAGCTTATTTATCCAGTCAGGTTTTAGGCTACGAATAAAACACAAAGTAGCATAACAAGTTTGCTATGTTAGGCATTAACTTGTTTTGGAACAAGGTACCAAGTTACCATTTGAACTTAATCTGAGCTTCTAAAGATCATTTTACTATAGATGTAGCAAGTGATGGCTCCTCATCACTTACAAAAGAAAAGAAAAGCCCAACCCTGAAGATTCTGAGATGAATCTATTTTATTTACTGAGCCATGGATCTTATCCAGCTAGTCCCACTCCCCCTCACTTCAGTAACTGTAGGCAATTAATGGGCTTTTATAGCATTGATTTTGTTGTATTTTTCCCTCATATGTTTTTACTGCAAATTTCACTCCATCAGTGACAGAACCTTCCTATGCATTTACATGAGCCCATGTTAGGTTTATTTGTGTATGTAAACACAAACAGTGCCTAGGATATGAAATACTGCCATAATAAAGCCACAGGCACAATCTCTTCTCCCTTTCCTCTGTTGGTTTGTTAAACCTAGGAAGTTCCTGCCAAATATTGCCAAGAACACTACAAAGCATCTAGGGAAAAAAAAAAAAAAACCCTGACTGCACAGTACAACAACGGCAGACATGCATGAAGTGGACTAGTCAGCCATGTGCTAATGAGGATTGAGATGTTAAAGAAAAAGTGGACAAGTTTTCCCAGCTTCTACTGTCTTGGGTTTCCCATAGGATTTTTCATTGTAAGTTATTTAATTCATCTTGCAGAAAAGCATTTCTGGAAAATGGTAGAGCTGTGTGGTTTTCCAAAGATCTTTTTCTTTTTACAGTTATGTGTATATGAACACTTGCAGTGCTGTATGGATTTGGTGAAGAGTTAAGCTACAATTTAGTAGATGACAAAAGAGCTTGAAACCACAATAGCTTGCCCTTTCACACCATAATAACTCTAGATGATTTGATGGGCACAGTACTAGATCATCTCAAGTTCAGCATTTCACCTGCCATTGTACAACTGGATGCAATGTTTGGATTCATAATGCTGAATAGATATAAATATTTGAAATTGTAATTAAATAATTTTAAAAAAATTATTTCATTTTTTAAATTCATATTTATCTATGAGAGAAGGCTGGCCTGATAACTATGCCCTTATTGTGTGCCAAGATGACATTTTCCTCCACAAAATGGCGTAATACTAGTCTTAAGTGTCAGCTTTTAAGAAATATTTGTTCCTGGCTCTTAGTGGTTTGCATTGAATTTGACATACTTAGTCAAGAAATATTTAAACAAACTATGAATGAATTACCTCTCTACTTTGTATATGTGTTCTGACAAATTAGGTATGATGAAACACTTGTAGAATTGTTTCTACTTACATTTTACTCCAAAATTAAGGCTGAGAAATCAGAAGTCTGGTTATCTTACAAAGGTACAGCAAAGATGCATTTACATATGCAGAAGTCAGCTTTCAGACACACTCTTAACAGGAACTAACTTTGTCACTATTTTTTGTCAGCTAAAATGCTGAAACTGTATAACCATTTATCAGATTCAGACGGCCTTCACCAAGGAATTGGGCATCATTACACCAGCTCCCATTGCAAGATTGGGACATAACTGTAACCATCAGCCATTGATCAGACTACTGCCGCAATAAAAACGGGGTCATATATGTCTTCAGTGAACTTATAAATCACTCATAAGTCTGACTAGGTTAGCTGTTAACAAGTGTTTCACTTGAATCTCATGCAATACAAAAAGGGTGTTTTTTTCTTTTTCTTTCTTTTTCTTTTTTTCTTTTCCTTAATCTTCAGCTTCCTTCTTTCTTTTATGAAATTATGCCAAAAATCTGTTTATTTAACTGCTTGCATGATTCTTTAAATTCTGCTGTTAGCAAACTTTGCACATGGAAAAAGTTTAACATTGAAGATGATGTAGCAATGTCCCTGCTATGCGTTCATCTCATCTCATCTGTGCTATAGCTGTATCACCATGTCTTCAACTTCTTACTTAACTTAAAAATAAAGCATCTTTATCTACTAACATTTCTTCATTACTCAAACTCTCCCAGTAGCCTGTTCTTCAGCTTCCACTGTCAATGTCCAAAATGAACGAGAAATAATGCAATCCCTCCTACCCAATACAAAAGGCTTCTTCTCTCAGATGTCCATTCCTATTCCCAGGTTATCTGTCAGTATGTCAAATGGAAAAAAAAAAAAAGAAGTTACTCAACATAGTCCATCAAAATATCAGTATGTTCAACAGAACAAAGCACGTACCAGGTCCATCAACAATGATCGAAACCTTCCTTCACCCTTCATTCACTTTTAAAATCAAGAATGAAATAGCAACTGTAGTTTTGTAAGTTACTAATTCCATTTTCTCTCAATAAGGTCTGTTTTAGACATTCTGAGTTGGCAGTTTTGTCTGCAATCTTTCAACAATACCAAAATTCATTTCTAAAAGATTTGGAGGGGGGGGGGGCGGAGAGAACATGCAGAACTATTATTCCTTCATATTTCAAGGACCAGCTGTGACACGAAAGGAAAGGGTGGGGACAGGATCCGCAAACAGTTTTTCATTTCTTCTGCAAAGCAAGACAGAATTAAAACCAGAAAGAAACTAGAGCTGGTGAGAAAAGGGGAGGGAAAGCAAAGAGGAAACAGGAGCAAACACTAATAATTTTTTTTTTTTTTAGGTGTTACTTAAAAATAACTAAAAAGAAGATCTGAAAATAGGGTTTAGGTGGAACTAGGAGATGGAAAAGTTAACAATAAACAAGGAACAGACTGCATAAGATGAATAAAGGCTGGTAAATGGTGCTTTATATCCCTTGCAGAAAGGTCTCCTCAGGGATCACTTGTACGAGGAACTGCTGTTGCTGCCCAGGATGTCTCTTCTGGTTGAGGACGAGGGCAAGTGTGTGAGTGGACCTGGCTGTCCCTTCACCTTTCCCATGGCACCTCCTTGGTCGTGGGGCTCTGCAGTGTCCCACAGGGAAGGACTCCAATGCAGCAGATCTGTGTCAAGGGCAAAGGTGACCTGAACTGAACCTCCGTTGTGTGATATGCAGGTACAGCACAGAAACAAGAGAGTGCTGAGCCTGGAAAGAGCCTATTGCTGACCTGTGTGGCCGGAACACACAGCCTGAGCGCTCTCAGGGCTGCTTCCACTCTGGCCCCAACAGGGAATGGCTCATTGAAGTGTTGGGAGGGGGCTCTCCTAAGGAACACTCCTGGCTTTGACTGGTCTCTGAAAGAAGAGATTAGTTCTTGTCAGTGGAGGTAAAAGGAGACTCCAGCATGTGCTGGCTTTTTTTTTCTCTAATACCTCTTCTAGGCATCCTTAACACATGGGGAAATGGCCAGGACAGGAATGGATGAATGGAACCAAGCTCTGCTACATCTTATCCAGGTAAGTCACTTCAGAAAGAGAAGTGGGCACCTTGTTGTGCTGACTTTCCTCCCTGGGCAAGGCTACCCAAGAGGAGAGATTGGAAATTGTCTCCTTTGGCTGCTGTCAGGCATTGAGGAACTGCTGTCAGGAATTGAGGAAAATCTGAGGTGCAACAAGCGGAGTTCAGCCCACAGAATCATCTGTGTTGGCAATGCCCCAAATCAAGGTGCCCTGCTGAGCGAACAGCAGGGTAAGGAAGGAAATGTTACAAGTAAGGATAACACAGAGCATGGAAGGCAAAGGCAGCTTTGTATTCCTTATACTTGCTGTCTTAATGTCACAAACCTTTACATCCCTAATGGCTCCCTAGATAGCTTTCTGAAGCATTTGCCCAGAGTGGCAACAAAGCTGGGATCTCAGTTCCTTGCTCTCTACCATGTGAATAGTGGCTCTTGCTTCTAGAAGAGGAGCTGCACACAGCTTGGCACAGGGACCTTGACACACCACTGGGAAAAAGACCTCCTTATGCAAGACAGTGGCACTTTGAAGTGGTTCTTCATTCCTCCTACTGGAATCCTGGCCAGAGAGGAATTTGGGGTGTGACACCAGCTGACTCACTATGCTTCGAGTGCACAGAGGTACAGAGCAAATTGTTCTGAATCTGAAAGCTGCACTTGGAGAATCTGCTCGTCTCTCACTGAATGCTCTTCTGTCCAAACCTCTGTTGCTAGCACCTTTCCAGCACTTAGCAAAGCAATTCATAGAATGGAGAAATTCAAAACTTGCATAAGCAAGATGAAATGCAAGCTGTTGACACATAGTAACTGGCGTAAGGATAAAGAAGATATACTTGCCACTTCAGTAGAAGAAAGTAGTAAGATGATCAATCTGAATAGAAAACTAATTACTTCCTTCATAATTCAGAGTTTTAAGCTTACTGCCAAGAGCACTGACTCTCAGAAAGTGAAGCCACAGGCATCTGTGATGTGCTGTCACTGCCCATATACCACAACTGCATGTCACCATGCTGTCCCCAAGTAGGGCCTAGCTACTTGTGATTTGCTGAAGCACATGTCTCAGGAGGGCAGTTTATTTTCATCTGAAGACAGTAAGAGATGGAAAACCCACCACTTCTCTTGGTAGCTAGTCTCTGTTGCTCCTACCTCACTTCTAAAGGCACATGCTTCATTTTCTGTTTGAATTTGCATGCCTCTGGCTTGCAAGCATCCTTATGGCTTTCTCTTCTAAAGAACCTTTTAATGCCTGCTGTTTTCCACACATGCTTATACACATCTCTAAATGTTATTTCTGCAATTAAAAAAGACTGTGCTTTCCATCTTTTACACTGTAGCATTTTCCAGTTCTTCTCCCATTTTTTAGATTTTTTTCAAATTGAATGCCAAATCTGCAAACAGAATTCCAGCTTCTTTCTCATCAATGCAAAGCACAAAAAATCACTTCCTTATTCCTACTGCTCTTCTTTTATTTATTTATTCATTTATTTATTTTATTTTGTTTATCATCAAGCTGGACAAGGCACTTCACTTTATTATTTGTCTGTTCTCATCCCAGAATCTATTACAGCATTATGGGCTGCCAAACCAGTTCCCCATTTGTCTGCATATATTGCTTTCTATGGTCTCAAATGAACCATGTTTAAAGGCATTTTTGTGTGAGTCCACATTAATAAAATTTCAAGATTATTCTGCCTGGATCCTTATCAGCTTATCACTCTGAAAGTCATTTTTATGCTAACCACAGCAAAATTGCTGGATCATGACAAAAAAATGCTTTGTCATTTAACAAAAACAACTTCATAAGCTCTTAGTAGTGCACCTTGAAAAAAAAAAATAAAAAAATAAAAAGACAGCTGAAAGCACAACACATGGACAGTAGTGAGAAAATGAGTAGTTAATATTTTCTTTAATACAAAAAATAAAAGGATAACTTTAAGTGTTATCAAAGTATGAGACAGTTTAGGAGCAGACGTAAGATTACTTACTTATTCTTTTCAAATTACTAATTTCCTCATTCTGTTCAGAGGAAAAAAAAATAGTTAGGGGGGGAATTAAATTAATGGAAAGAGGACATCTTCCTCCAATAACAGTATCTTCCTTTTCAGCTGTAGTACAATGTTAAATCATCAGTCTTTTCTTTCAGGCAGTTCTAATTGTCAGATTTAACTGACTTTTTGGAAATACTGACCTCAATTAAAACCTTTGAATAAAGTACTCTGTTGGCTTTATGGGCAGATGGAATCTGAACTCAAGAGTGGACTGGAGCAGCAATCAAAAGCCTTGTAAACAAGTGTGAGAGAAGGCTCTAAACTTAAATGTAGGAGATAGATGGGACAGGAGCACACAAAACACAAAATGAAGTACTCTTCATGTGTGTGTTCTGAAACTTTTCTTTTACTGTGATAACACTATGCTCTTTGCATATGCCCCTTCCACATTACATCTCACAGTCAGTAAAGTAACATTAAGCTGTAATTGAAAATGAATTGGGTTTGTTTAGTCTACAGAAGAGAAGCCTGAAGGAAGACCTGATAACACTCCTCAAGCACAGAGAGGGCTGCTGCAAAGAGCAAAGGAATAATCTGTTCTTCATGTCCTTGGAGAGAGGACAAGAAGAAGTGCACTGGAATTACTGCTAGAGAAATTCGGGTTGGATATCAGGAAAACCTTTTTATCTATAAGAATCACTTGGCATGGAAATAGATTACCTTGGGTGATTGTGAAATCTCTGTAAAGGCGAGCTGCAAAGCAGGGGTCAGACAAAAGTTTGCCAGGGGTAGTAAAGGCATATCTGAATTCTTGAGGCCGAATATAGACTGCATAACCTCTCCAAACCTTTGCCAGTTCTATGTTCTGTGAACTTTCATTTACTCTGTCCATTTATAGAAGGGAGTTCTGCATATTTATAGAAATCCACCAGCTTAAAAAAAAAAAAGCTTGTAAAGATGTATAAGGAACAAAAATTAACTGATGAGGGTCATAATTACATTACAATAAATGCTTTTCATGAAAATATTTGACAACACTAAAGCAGTAAAGGTGCCAGAACCTGTGAATTCATACCGTTTACTTACATCTCTCACTTGTAAAGCATAATATTTCCTGCAGTCCACACTTTTTCTTGACAAAGCTCGAAAGTTCATAATGAGGAGAGAAACAAATGCACTGCAGATGTCTAGACCAAATGACTAATTTGTAAATAAGCCCCTCTGCCCACCACCCAAGGAAAAAATATCTATTGGACTAAGCCATGTTTTTGCACAAGGTAACTCTTTTAAACCCAAATACCTGATTTTGCGATCCGTACCAAACTATCATTGCCCAAACTATGAATACACAGTCCTCTGATGCAAAATTCCTGCTATAATATGGTAAAACCAGTCCTTTCCTGTTCATTTTGTAGTCTTTTTAAGTGAACAATGAAACCATTTTTCTTCCTCCTCGAATACACCCCAGCCTGTATTACTGCCACATTTGTATTGGCAGTATCATAATTTTCAGGACTTTTTCCTCAGGAACATCATTTCACAGTGACCAGTGGTATCAAAGCAATTTTATCTACTTTTGTGTCTGTTCCCAAAGCGTTTGCATCCAAATAGGATTTCTATAAAGTCTGTCGCAGAACCAAAGGCAACACATGCATAAGAATACTAATATCTTTTATTTGAGGATCTGAATCAACTATCTTTGATGGCAAGTTGCTCTTGGCATTAGTGAGAGCAAGTATGGTCCCAAAGTGGTCATTCACAGCACCAGTCAATGGCAGGTTAGTAAGAACAAGGACTGCATTATAAGGACAAACATTTGGTATGTTTCAAATCTTATGCAACATAGAAATAAGCTTAAGGCAAGATTGCTTTTGATGCATTAGCTGGTCATCCCCATAGTGTGACTTTTCATAACTCTTCCCTGCAGAAAACTATGTTGAAGAAGTAGAAGCAAAGGGAACATCCAATCAATGGCTACATATGACAATGCTCACACCATATGAAAATCAAATGTAAGAAAACTGAATAACTCATATACTAAAATATACACCTGCTACATTAGGATTTGTCATATTATCCCCATATTATATGCCATTCAAACCTTTTCTTTAACAGAAAATACCTGCTTGAGAGGAATTTGGTTTATTTTCCAATATCAAAATAAAATCTAACTGCAGGAAACATATTTAGTAAAGCAACCTGTTCCAGCATTTCTGGAAATCCACCCATCTTTCTACTTGGTGCTCTGAATGCAGTTGCATATGTGAGCTTCCTCACTGCCCATTTAGCTCACTGGAGCTGTAGACAGATTTGGCAGTAGGCAATTTTTAAGTTTTGTATTCATTAGCATCTAGTTGCTTATACAGCTTGCTACGTAGCTACTTGATACTATCATAACAGTTGTCTTTCCTCTCCCTTCTCCTTCCAACATTATTTTTTTTTAACTTTGACCCTTATACATTGTAGCTTCTTACATTCAAAATGTGCCTTTAGTTATACATGCAGGAAGGCAGCTCAGTTTTGGCTTCTCAGGGTAAGTGATTAGCACAAGGACCGCAGTGAAAGTCAGTTCAACTTGTGGGAAACTTCAAAAAGTTTCACTTCTTTGTGAGCCGATATATCCCCTAAATAGCTTTTTGGTTGGGTAACAGACCTTCATGATGCATCTGGCTTCATTTTCTAACCTTTGGGGCTTTGATACTGTTCTCTGTGCTTCTGCCAATGTTTTAAAATGGGGAAAAAAAAAAACAAAACTGGATCATCCAAATACTAAACACAATGCTAGTGTATGCTCACAAACTACACCTGGCCTGTGCTTTGTGCCATGTGAATCTAGTAACTATGCTAGTTTGAATTTATAATCTGAATCATAAAACCTTGACACTAAATAAGGAAAAAAAAAAATGTGCTCAG
>VXAL01001590.1:29940-44037 GCA_013399475.1 Chauna torquata | reverse complement strand
CGCTGCTCCCGGGCCTCTCCGGCCAGCGGGGCCGCCGCGGCCCGGGCGGGGCCCCACGGGGCCCTGCGAGGCCGTGTTGCGGGTGGTTGCGCGAGCTCCCGGCCCTCTCCTCGCCCCCCAGCCCGGGCACGGGTTTGGTTTGTGCGCGCCGCCCGTGTGGGGTGGCCAGGTTTCGGGAGGGGGTGCTTCGCCGGTGGGCGTCGGGCATCGTGCGGCTCGCGGGGTCGCGCAACGGCAGCTGGGGAGCCTGGGCTGCGCGACGCGGCTGAGGCTGGGGACCGCTGTCCCCAGCCCGTCGTGGTGGAAGGCGCGTCCTTCCCACAGACCGTCGGTTAATCCTGCCCGGCAGTGACATGTCGTGGGATGGCGGGCTGGAGGCGTGTTCGTAGGAAAACCTTCGTGTTTCTTAGGCGTGCTAGGGTAGAATGGCTGAAGCTGGGGAAAAAAAGTCAGGAAAAAAGATTACTGGCTTCTTCAGTGTAATATTTTGTGGAATCCAAAACGTTTATCTTACTGTAATTAGAAGCTTGTCTCCTGTTCAAATGTATTGCTAGATAGAAGATATTTATAAAATTAGGAAGCAGTATATGTGGAAGATTTTTTAAAGGATTAAATACTGACCTAAGTTGTAGATGAAAAACTGGAGTGGGCCATTAAGATGCTTTTGTTAGGTGAGCGTAGGAGTTCGGGCTTCCTAGACAAAGCCAGGAAGGTAAAGGCTACCACTTTGTATACGGCTAAGCTTATATAAGAGCTATTTGCTGACGGGAAGAGGTTGTATCCTCCTCTTCCACAGCGCATCTCTCCTTTCCCATATACTAACTCTTGCAGTCGTTCAGCCCTTTATTACAATTAAGTTTTTATTTGGTTCACAAGTTCAATATTTACTTTTTTTTTTCTGGATAATGTTTTTGTTGGTCTGGTGAATTGCGGAGTGGCTTGCGGAGGTGTTGGACAAGCACCAGAGCTCGTGAGTCAGGCAATAGGAACAGGAGGAGCAGGACCTCCCCATTTAAACAGCGTGGAGCTGCTAGAGCTGTTTGCCCCTCCTTATGAGTTAGATTAGCTGCTGGTTGTTAGAAGAAATTCAAAGTCAGTACAGTTCCGTGTGGGTGCTTCTCTGCATCCAGATAGGCTTATTAAGGTCTGATGAAGTATTTGATGAATTAGGACTTAAACTCAGCTAGTAAGAAGTCAGGAAATTATTTTGGATTGGACAGTGTGCCACCATATACCACTCAGCATTTGCATACCCTGTAGTTTGTTTTTTTTCCTCTTTCCTTGTCTTGCATTTGGAAGCAGTCCAGCATTCAAAAATAATCAAGGGCTTTGTCAAAATGATTAAACTGAAATCTTTCTGTGAAGTATATGACAAAAAAACCCTCTGCTTCATAAAGACAGATTCAGGTAGTACCATCTTATTGTAGCAACCGTTTGTGTTGCTATGAACTACATATTCTAACAGAGCCCTGCAGAAAGTTTGCTGACAGTTTGAGCTAGAGGCCCATGTTGATTTGTTGGGACAAGTCACCTCCCATTTGATGGAGGTGGAGAGAGGGTTATTTGCGGTACCTAACAAACGCAGCCGTCTTGGCCAAGTGCCCCATGTGGATCTCGCCTTTCCCCTGAGCTTAGGTGATCCTTTTCTTCTGTTCTGGATTGCTGCTGTGGGACTCTGTCTTGCAGGATCTGAAAGATGCTGCATCCTTCTGTTTCCTTTAGTGTGAAACAAAAATACCAAATACCGAATCCCCAAAGGAGATTCACCAAGTTGTGGAATTATAGCTCAGGGGCTCAGATTTTGTGACTTTGTTAGAGAACCCACAGACAGATTTGCATTGATGTTGTGTAGCAGTGAAAGTTGTGCAGAAGGGTTTGAAAGCTCTTCTGAAGTTGATGGTAACTTTTTACAGAAAAGGCAATGGGACCAATGCCTTCGTCTTCAGTTTTGTTTGTGGTTGTTTTTTTTTTTGGTAAGTTGGTTTTCCAAAGTAATAAATTAGTGGTTCCAGTCTTGTAGCTATCCCAGCATGAATCATAACTATAAATAGCATGGTTCATTTTTTCTCTTCACTTTTCTTATTTTTAATTGCTCTTAGCATTCATTTGATAAAAGGGGAGATAGTCTTTCACTTAGAATACATATTTTTCTACTTTGTTCATAAATTCCATGTGTGTTTTCATACATGATTTTTGCTTGACACCTAAACTGTAGCCGTCTAAGGCTAAGCAGTCCTCCTGCTGTGAGCCAGCAGTAAGGAACTGATGTGTGAGGTTGCATGAGGGCTGGGGAGGAGGAGAGAGGGAAAGATTAGAAGGGAGTTTAAAGTTTGCATGAGATTATAATCACAAATGACTGAAGAGAGTGAAGACAGATGGAAAGCAACTGAAAAGATCTTGCAGAAAAGGTAGTACCAAAGTACACTTTGCTTTGTGGAAAGATGTAGGTAGTGTCTGTTTGAATCATCTTCGTGCTGCTTTACTTTCAGACGCATTATTACAGAGTATTAGTTGAAGCCAAACAGCAGCTGTGATCTTCTTTTGATTTGTGCTTTCTGTTTTTGCAGGCTGAGGTAGAAGAAACACTGAAGCGAATTCAGAGCCAAAAAGGAGTACAAGGAATCATTGTTGTTAATTCTGAAGGTATTGTGTCTGTCTGTTTTCTGAGATTATAACTTACTCTGAGCACGTATTTAAGGACCACTGGTGGTACTAGTTGCAGTTAAAGTCTCTCAAAGGTTTTCCTGTAGTCAAAGCAGATAGACAGTAGGTTACATGAGAAGAATGAATATCCTTTTCTGATTTTCTGTGAGCTCGCTTTATCATTTTAGGAAATAAATGAAGCTGACAGCACAAAAGCTCGTAAGTGTTATGCCAATGTTTGAGACTGGTCTGTCAAAGCCTTGCCTTTTTGAGGTGCTTTTATGGGTAGCACTAGAAGTTCTCATGACATCTGAAATATTGCTGCTGCGCATGTCCAGAATGCCTTGGCAGACATGAGTAGCTCAGCAGCTGTCTCATGCTGATGGCCTCATGGGACTCATAAGCTAGTTGCCGTCTCTCTTTGGAACCACTGAAGGGTCCAATGAAGCAGACTTGTTCAGAGCACTCCAAATACACTGTGGGCAGCCCAGCTTGTTAAAATTGTGATCATCAATTTAAACCAAATGTTCCTTAGAAATAAGCATTAGAAAAAATGACAAGTAGGTAGCAGCTATATGTGAATATACTGAATATTGGATTGATGCATACTTGCCTCTTGGTTATGCAGCTCATGTTCCTGATTGCTGCTTTTTCTCCGTGGTTAATAATGGATTGTGCTCTGCAGGCTGAAGTCCACTTACTTGAACAAAGACCTGCAGCAGTTTTTCTGCAATGATAGTATTTGATAGTAGGCTGCTGCATCGTCCTCTGACACATGAGCTGAATTTTGGCTGACTTTTTGTAGGAAAACGCATCTAATGGGTGGCAGAAGTATAAAGGAGGGAAGGCTCTGGCCAAACAGTGTCATTGTGTCTGCCTTCTTGGCTGGTGCACAGGAATTGAACCAGGGATCTCGCAGGACTGCATGAGCTGTTACGGCTACACCAAAGAGCTTCAGCTTTGTGACTGTGGGATGCAACAGTTCACATCCTCTAGAATCAGCACCGATCCCAGCCTAGCTTACTTGACTGTCATTTAGCTGTGATGTCTGTCTGAAGCTGTCCATCAGGAAACTGAACTGAAACATTGGTATTTCCACTCTCTCCCTAAAATACTTGGTTTTGGTTTTGTTTTTATTTATTTCTGTTTATACATCTCAAGTGAATAACTGAAAAAGCAAAAGTAAATTACTGATACTACTAATGGTAAACAATTCTTTTCACCTACACCTGTGGTTCCATAATGTAGCCTCTCCACTTTGTGTTTCTGTTCACGTCCTTCTTTTAAGCCTTAAAAAGAACACACCTAATCCTGTTCCCCTGTTGTAGCTATAACACATGCTGAGGTTCAGTGTCCACCACAGTTGGACATGGTGATACCCAAGGGGGAGTTAGTTCTGGAATTTTGTTACTGACCTTTGCTGTCCCCATGGCGGCTTCTTGCAGGTATTCCTATCAAAAGTACTATGGACAACTCCACAACGATTCAATATGCGGGCCTAATGCACAGTTTCATCATGAAGGCAAGGAGCACTGTGCGAGACATTGATCCCCAAAATGATCTCACATTCCTGCGGATCCGCTCCAAGAAAAATGAAATCATGGTTGCACCAGGTAGGAGGGAGTGGGGTGAAAGTGGGTATCAGAGAATCCAGCAGAATACTTTTCTTGTGAGATTTGTCGCACTTGCCTGTTGCTTATTTTGTGCTATAGATGCTGTGAGCCTCAGAAATGAGTTCTGCCTGCTGCTTTTATTCATACTATATACTTTTCTTTTCAAAAGAGTTTGTCCTGTTTTACTTTCTTCAGTTGAAGACTTTTATCATTGACCTAAGTTTGCTTTTTCATGCTTTTATGTGGGAAATCACTTTATTAGTTTCGTTTTCATCAGAGTAGGAAGGGTTAAATGGCATTTGAGAGCATGTCACAGCCTCTCATGCTTTGTGTTTTTCAATATGAAACCCTGAGAGCCAGAAAGCAATATGTTTTCACAGCAGTTTCTTCATGGGGCCTCAACCACTGCTCTAGGAAGCCTCTTTCGGTGTTTGACCACACTCACGATAAAGAAATTTCTCCTAGTGCCCACTCTGAACCTCTCCTGGCGCAGCTTTGTGCCATTCCCACGCATCCTATCATCGGTCCCCAGGGAGAAGAGACCGGCACCTGCCTCTGCACTTCCCCTCCTCAGGAAGTTGCAGAGAGCAATGAGGCTGCCTCTCAGTCTCCTTTCCATCAAACCAGGCAAACCAAGTGTCCTCAGCTTCTCCTCATAGGACGTGCCTTCCAGCCCTTTCCCCAGCTTTGTTGTCCTCCTCTGGAGGCTTTCAAGGACCTTCACATCCTTTTTATATTGTGGAGCAACGAACTGCACACAATATTAAAGGCGAGGCCACACCAATGCTAGATATAGTGGGAGAGTCACCGTCTGGCTGTGCTGTGTTTAATGCACCCCGAAATGCAGTTTGCCCCCTTGGCTGCCAGGGCTCGTGTTGAACGTGCTGTCACCAGCACCCCCAGGTCCCTTCCTGCTGAGCTGCTCTCCCGCCCTCATCTCCCAGTCTGTACCTGTGTCCAGCAGTACTCCGTCCCAGGTGCAGAGCCCAGCATTTACCTTCACTGATCTTCATGCTGTTGATGGTTGCCCAATGCTCCATTCTGTCCAGATCCTTCTGCAAGGCCTCTTGTCCCTCCAGGGAGTCAGCAGCACCTCCCAGTTTAGTGCCATCAGCAAACTTGCTGAGGATGCGTTCCACTCCTGCACCCAGATCACTGATAAAAAAGTTGAACAGAACTGGCCCTAGGACTGAGCCCTGGTGAATGCTGCTAGCAATCGGCTGCCAGCCAGACATAGCCCCATTCAACGTGACCCTTTGAGCTCTACTGTCGATCAGTAGATGAGCCAGTTCATCACCCAGCGTAGCGTGAACCTGTTCATCTCAATTGGACATTTGTCCAGAAGGGTGCTATAAAGGACCATATCAAAGGGCTTACTAAAATCCAGAAAGATTACACCCACAGCCTTCCTTTCATCCACTAAGCAGGCGACCTTATCGTAAAAGGGTATCCCATTACTAAGACGAAGATTTTCCCTTCATGAGCCCATGTTGACAATGCCTCATAAATAGCTTTGTTTTTTAAATGCTTTTCGATGGCACTTAGGACAGTCTTCTCCATAACTTTTCCAGGGACTGAGGTTAGACTGACAGGTCTGTTGCTTCCTGGGTCTTCTCTCTTGCCCTTCTTGTAGATGGGCATGACGTTAGCTACCTTCCAGTCAGCAGGGACCTCTCCAGATTCCCACGACCTTTGGAAAATCTATTGAGAGAGGTCCAGCTATAATGTTCGCTGATTCCTTCAGCAGTGTAGGGCGAATCCTATCAAGCCCCGTGGACCTAAGAACTGAAATTGTAAGGGACCAGTTGTGTGAGCTGATAAGTCAGAGATCTATCATTAATATTAAAAACTGAGGCAAAAAAGGCATTAGATGCCTCTGCCTTTTCCTCATTCTTACTTGTTAGGTGATCAACTTCATCAAGTATCAGTACAGTGTTTTCCTTAGACCTCCTCTCGACATTCCCTGCGGATGTGAACTGCGGCTCTGTAATCTCCCTGTGAAGCCTGACCTTGCTTCCAGAGATCATGTATTTTCTTTTTCTGTCCAAGTTCCAAGAGAAGTTCCCTGTTCAGCCAAGCCAGTCTTCTGTCCCACTTGCTTGACTTGCGACACAATGGGATCGTCTGCGCCTGGGCTTTTAAAAGGTGGTTCTTGAAAAGTGACCAACTCTCATGGACTCCTAAACCCACTAAAGCAGATTCCCAGGGAACATTGCTAACTAGCTTCTTGAGAAGCTTCAAGTCTGCTCTCTTAAAGTCCAGGATGGCAACTCTGCTGACCTTTTTTCTCATTATACCAAAAATTTTGAACTCAGCTAATTCATGATTACTGTGGGCAAGACACAGCTCCCACAAGGCCTCCCCTGTTCTCACACAGATCCAGGAAGGTTCCTTTCCTAGCTGGCTCACTGTTGTGGTTTAGCCCCAGCAGGCAGCTAAGTGCTACACAGCCACTCGCTCTCTCCCCAGTTGAGATGGGAGAGAGAATCAGAAAGGTAAAAGTGCAGAAACTCACGGGTTGAGACAAAGACAGTTTACTAGGTAAAGCAAAAGCTGCGCATGCAAGCAAAGCAAAACAAGGAATTCATTCACTGCTTCCCATGGGTAGGCAGTATTCAGCCACTGCCAGGACACCAGGGCTCATCACGCGTAACAGTTTCCTGGGAAGGCAAACACCATCACTCTGAACATCCCCCCCCTTCCTCCTTCTTTACCCCAGCTTTTATTGCTGAGCATGCCACCACATGGTACGGAATATCTCTTTGGTCAGTTAGGGTCACCTGCCCTGGCTGTCCCCTCCCAGCTCCTTGTACACCCCCAGCTTCCTCGCTGGCAGGGCAGCACCAGAAGCAAAAAAGTCCTTGCCTCTGTGTAAACACTGCTCTGCAACAACCCAAAACATCACCACTATTTTCATCAAAAATCCAAAACACAGCATTGTGTGAGCCTCTGTGAGGAAAATTAACTCTGTCCCAGCCAAAACCATGACAGTCGCTCAGTACTTGTGAGAGGAAGTTATCTTCAACATGCTTTAGGAATGTACCAGACTTGCTTGTTACAGCAAGTAACAAGCATGATATTCCCAGTTTGTCTGGAAGTTGAAGTCTTCCATAAGAACAAGGGCAACCCATCCTGAGATTTCCCCAGGTGCCTCTAGAGTAGCTCATCCGTGGCTGGTCGAAAGTAGGTACCCTGAGGACGTCTCCTTTGCTATCCATCCCCTTAATCCTCACCCAGAGGCTCTCTACTGCCTCACCTCCAACTGCAGGGGCTGTGCAGTCTGATCTCTCACTGAGGCACAGTGCAACACCTCCACCTCGCCTGCCCTGCCTGTCCCTCCTGAGCGATGGCCAGCCCTCCATCCCAGCACTCTAGCTGTGGGACGCATCCCACCTCTTCTGGCTCAGAGAAGAGGAACACAGCGTGTTGTAGCTGTACTCATGAGTCATAGAATATAGCACAGCCTTCTCTTCAGGAGATGCTCTCAGTATTTCATCAAATTATGAAACGGGAAGCAGTGAGATGAGTGCAGTTCATTAATGTGGTGAGAACACAGCTTTGTTCCTTTCGTATTGCATATGCGCTGTGGTGGGGTTGTGCTGACGGGGAGGCAAAGGAGAGGATTGCAGCTCCAGTAGGCTGTTCCACAGGGACTGGAGAAGGCAGTGCTTGAGAAAGAGAGGATATGGGGTTTATGCTGCTCCGATTTCCATATGAAAGATGAGAGGAGCAATAACCGTTGCTTCAGAACAGATGAATCTATAGCTGCTTCAGCCTGACAGTCTGCTGTGAGATATGGGAAATCACTGTCTTGCACCACCTATTTTAGTTAAATCATTGCATGTGCCAGTTACTATTATTTCTTAGGCACAAGTTGGGTTAAATTTGATTGGCTTGTGAGCACGCAGTTTCTAAAGTTGAGACTTTTCCTCTAAGACTTGCAATAAATGATCTGAGGTGTCAAACCTGTTCTGCTCATAGAGGATAAATGTCGGGACTCTATAGTTACCACAGTGTATCAGTGAGATATGGAAAAATGCTGAAAGTTACTGTTGCTAAATACAGGAATGTTTTTCTTTGTCTGTGAAGAAATATCAGCAATGAAAGAATAATTTTTTTTTTCTTTCCCATTCCAGATAAAGACTACTTCCTGATTGTCATCCAGAATCCAACTGAATGATTACACTAACTTGGTCTGTTTTTTTCCCCTTTGCCCAACTTTTTTTTCTTTATTTAATGGTGAAGAGTAGAGCATTAGTGTTAACTCTGCTGTGCCACTTCAGTAATGTCTGGAAAAACAAAAGCAGGTGTTTTTGTTGTTTACAAACAGAAAAAGTGGCTTCTTTTGGTATCACAAGTCATTTTGAGAAGGAGTTGGTGAATTAGAATCAGGTGACTTAGGCAGTAAAAAAAAATACAACAGATCCTTTTAATAGTTAAGAAGATAATATAAAAAAAAATCTAATAATGTTCTGAAAAAGATTATTTGTACATTTCCATGCTCCTGTCACCACTATTTGATTTAAGCTTTTACACTTACTTTTGAATTACTGTAAATATGAAACCTGCCTATCCTCTTGTTCTCTCTTATTCTATTGGTTTTACAAGTTACTTTGGAAAAGTCTGGTCATATTAAATTAAAAAGTGTCATCAGTGATTATTTTCCTTTTCTTGTAAGGATTTTAGTTATTGTCATGGTTGACTGAGTTTTTTCTTCAAAAAGTAGAACTTTCGTGGGACTATTTTTGCCCGTCTATTGCTTCTCTGAACGGTGACTTATTTTAAGTACATGTGCTATGTACTTATTATTGCCTCATATGTTGGAGCGTTTTCCCATCACTTCTTTTTTTGTCTCAGACAGAACAGAGAAGCGCTGTGACTGAGTAAGGCCATCAAGGCTGCCTGTTGGAGCTCTCATGCTGTCACAGTTCTGTAGCTGGTTTCACCTGGTATCTTGCTTTGGTAATTTTTTTTGTTAATGGCTATTAAGGACAATAATGTTGATCTGGTTCCTCCAAAATAATAAAGGGGTTATTTTTTGTAGCCTTGAAAAAGTCTTGTAATTGCATGCAGAGCTCAAGAATTTGTGCAAAATGTGTACATTGAAGATGTTTGTCATGTGTGACAGACACAACTGTCTTGTATCGGAACTGTCTTAGTGATGTGCGGAACATCATAGCCCAGATTAAAAAAATGATGCATATTGTCTTGTGCTGCATTTTTTTTTTTGTGTACTCAGGTAGCTCAATACTGGGAACTGCTTCAGCAGGGAGCAGTGCGCAGCCAGCTGGGTCCTTCCCCAGTCTTGTTTGTCGCATCGGAAAGGGAGGGCTTGCAGTGAGCTGTTCCCTCTTGCAGGTAGCGTAGCTGTCTGCTTGGACGTCAGCCTCCTCACGTGTCTGGCCTCAGCCAGGAGTTAGGTGATGGAAGTTTTATCAGCATGAAAAGGGATTTCTCCCAAGATGCACCTGAGGAAAGAGAGCCTACATGCATGAAACACACTGTACAATTAGAGACAGAACACTGGTTGAGTCACTGCAGTTTTATTAGGGGATGCTGTTTCTTGTGCTGGTGAGGGATCACTCCTGCATGATGTATCTGTGTTAGCAAAAGTGTACAGCCTGGGTTTAGCCCTGCTTTCTGAAAATTGCGAGCAGTAGTGGGAACATGTGATACTGTCCAATTTTACACCAAGGAACAAACTTACAATTTATGGCTAATCTCAGCAGGTATAGGGATATTCCACGCAATTGACTGCAGTGCAGTTTTGGAGTCTGTAGTAAAAATGTTGGTGTCAACTTGGATGCTTTTCTGGATTTCAGAGCACAAAGCGATGGGGTGTATATGTGGTGACTCTAACAGCTAAGGTGACCTGAATATTCAGCATTTTTCTGTGTGTTTTCAGACTTGGCCATTAAATTATAGACTGCTCCTATTTTTTTAGATGGTGTTTATGACCATGAAGGCCAGAAATGGTTTATGGAAGAGAATCGAAATTCTAACTTACAGTTATGTAAAGTGGTCAGTTCCCCAGCACCTGGGTGTGGGTACTTGTTAGTATTTTGGGTACTTGCTAGTACTTTGGGCATCTCAGGTGTCGTCACTGTGACTCAGTATCGGCTGTTGCTCTGTTCATGAACTGTTTCTCCCATGAGCAGATGTCTGACCACACTAAACTGGTGTAGCCCTGCAGTCACATTTTGTGCCAAGAAGTGACTCATGTAAACATCCATCTCCTAGTCCTGGAAATCTCACAGATAACTCACATAGCGCACATTCACTGGCCCTTTTGTTATTGAATCTTGGTTTGAGCCATACTATCAAATCAGTGAATAGGGTCTGAAATCACGCTCTGCATTTGGAGTAGTTCCTGATACTGCGTGTTCCTGATAATGCATGTTATAATGTTATAATGCATCTGTTATAATTTAATTGAATGTTGTCTCCAAAAAAAATGATCTCCAGCAAGCTGAAATCTCTGGATAATAACTGAATAGTGAGGCAAGGCAGAAGAAAAATGTGACTTCAGTTGTCTCCTTTATCTTTTGTTGTTCATAGCAAGAGAAGTGTTTCCCTGAAGGTGGTGACATGCTGATGTGCTTTGGCTTTCCCTAGCAGGTGGCAGTATTACTCTTCAATGCTGGAGAATTTCTGTAGTGCCCTGCATTCTTTTGGACATTTCCTTAAGGATAACTATCCTACTGATGGTTCTCTATCTGTATCTAATATCTGAGTTTAGGATAGAGAGGATAGAGTGTTGGGTTTTTGCCTTTTTTTTTTTTAAACAACATGTAATAAGTAACCCTAGTGGAAAACAAAGATGAATGCTTTCTGCATTCTGTGGAGACCATGAATTTCCAGTGAAATTACTGAGTTCCAGCCATACGCTGATTTTTTTTTTTTTTTTTCCTCTCCAAGGACTGGTAGCAATCTGACTCAAATATACTCAGGAACTTGAGTAAAAGGGTCTTGAAGCTGGTATTGAAGTCTGGAGGGGCATGTGGTATCCAAGCAGTGAGGGCAGGGCCTTGCTTATTCCTTGCTAGTGTCACCTAGCATTCAAAGTTGTGTTGTTGTTTTTTTTTTTTTTGAAGGGGAGAAGAACCACTCCCATTTAGATAGTTGTTATGGAGAAAAAGTGTCTTACTTGGATCAGGAGCATCAGAGTCACAAAGATCTGACAGGAAGCAATTCCTCTGCATGCAAGTTAGGGGAGGACTTCAGTTTTCCTAAGTTACCTTAATGAGGTCTAAGGAAGAGATTGGGTGAAGTTTTGCTTCTTGTGCTGTGTTTGCTAAGTTTGGGCCTAGTCATTCACATGGTAAAATTACTGACAATGGCAAATTGAGGAAGAACAGAAGAATAAGCATTATTAAGTCTTTTTTTGTAGCCAGAAGCAGTGATTCAAAGGAGGGCTTGAATAACCTTTGTGCTCTGTGTCTTCAAGTTGCTTTGTGTTATGGTTGGAGACTGGCCTAATTTGCTGTCTTTGAGAAGTAAGTTTTCATGGATCCCTCTCTGAAGGCAGAGGAAGCACCTGCTGTGAGGACACAGAAAACAAACCCTAATGCATTAACAAGCTAATGAAAGGAAGTTTGAGGTATGGCTCTGGGCTGTGAACAGCAGCACTTGAGGCCCAAGGATGTACCCTGTGGCAGAGGAATGGAGGTGATAGCACTTTAAGACTGCAAAAGCTAGACTTGTGGAAACTCATCTTCTGTGGATCTTCAGATAGGTCTTTTAAGCTGCCCCAGCTTGTTTGTCCCATGGCATCTATTAGTCTGCCTGAGATGGCTGAGCTGCAACTGTGCAGGGCTCCTCTTTGCATACAGGACATTTGTTTGATTTTTGTCTTAATGTTTTTACTGTGTGTAGCTACACCTATAGGGAATGAAATCATGGCATAGATAGTTACACCAGCTTAGGCTGGCCTTTTGTTAGTAGAGCAGCTTCCTGAACCAGTGCGGTCTATACGCAAAGCTGTGGCAGCAGCGGTGGGCTGGGGGCGCAGTGGCAGCGAGCTCTGACAAACAGCACCATCTCAGTAGAAGCCTGAGCATCGACACGATTTCTTTTGACAAAAATACGCTTCTTTTACCAGCATGACAGGATTCCTTCAGCGAGATCTCCCTCCACTAGCGTGGTTTTGCAAGCATACAGTGGTGTTCATCGTGTAGGAATGCTGGCATGTGTAAAGCTTATTCCTAGGTCACTAGAGGACTGCTTGCTGGTGCTGGGTTGATACAGCTGGATCTGTCCACCCTCTTTAAACCTCTGGCTGTTCTGCGGTTTTCTGGATCTGAAGTACAGCTCCTTAAATAAGGAGTATTGCCAATGACATCGCTAAGAACAGGTGAGAGAGGTATTAGTGTGTGCAAGATTTTTCAGGAAAGCTGAGGCTGGAGGGAGAAGTGTATACATCACTGGGAATACTCTGCTGCGTTAGCAGTAAAACCTTCATCCGTGTTCCATTTATGTGAGTACAATAATGTTCTGAGAAGCTTTAGAGCTTCCATGAATCAGTGTCTTCTCCCACTCAAGGTGTATAAATAATGTTCTGTGGAATTATGGCCCCAGACCTGCAACCTGGTCTGCATGGATAAAATCAGGAATCGAATCACTAACTTGAAGAGTTCCTCATGCCTTCCATCAAAAAGGGGTTAGCACTTTGTAACAGTAGTAATAAATCCATCACCTGAGCATGCAGTCTGTAAAGTAAATCAGCTTGCCCTAACTCAACATCACTACTTTCACTTACATCTTTTTAACCAGAAAATATGTACATTGGAAATGAATGTCTTTATCTTACTTACTTAGTCTGAAGAGTTTACATTTACTCATCAGTATGTATTCAATTAACTATTGCATGGGCAAGAAAAATCCATCATTTTAGCCTTGAAAGTAATTTGTTTCCTTCCTTGGGTAAACTCTGCAAGGAGAAAATACTTTTTTAGATTTTAGTTAAATATTTTTTCCTCTGAATTGGTGACATTAATTGGAGCATTAAAAAAAAAAAAAGCAAGCTTTTATGACTTTTTTTAACCAAAATTTACTTAACCCTTTACCATTTTGTGTCCACCCATGTTTCCCACCACTTCACTGTAAACAATGAAACGCTGTCTGAGCAGAATACAGCTTTTGTTGCAGCGCACATTTAGGAGGAATATTAAGCATGGTTCTCTGCAAAACTTCATCAGTCTGTTTGCTGCTGTTTTCGATTCACTTACAGTGGCTCTAGAAATAGCCTGCCCTATTTGTAGTCGTGCTGTGGTCTTCAAAATACTCAGTACAGCTGTGGCTTTGCGTGCAGCAGGGAAGAGGAGAGCACGAGGGGCTCGTTGGCTGGGACGACGGAGGCGGCCGGGAGCGCCGCAGACGGCCGGTGCCGTCGGTGCGGTTACTTTCGGCCCGTTTCCTGCGGAAGTTCGCAGCCGCGCCCGTGATCTGCGCGGTGCTCCCGCTCCCCCTGGCCTGGCGGCTGCGGCGTGTCCCGGCAGAGGCCCACGCGAAAACGCAGGGTGGGCTTGCGCTTGAGCCTCTGGACGGAGCCGCTGCCTGCTGCGTGCCCCTGCCGCCTCCGTGCTCCGCGCTTGCTCCGGAGCAAAGCAAGGGCGCTGCTGGTGCTGGGCAGCCCGAGGCGGGCGCGTCCCGCCGGCCCGCGGCCGCCTTCTGCCCTCGCTGCCGCCGCCGGACCCGGCTGTCTGCTGATCGACGGGAAAACAGCTCTCGGAGCGGCAGCCGTCTCGGGCCTGCGTGCGCGAGCACGGGACGCTGCAAGCAGCATCTGAAAACGGCGCTGCTCCCCGGGCTGGCGGCACCGGGGCGGCCGGAAGGCAGCTCC
>VXAL01001590.1:7265-29415 GCA_013399475.1 Chauna torquata | reverse complement strand
GGCCGCGCGTCGCGGCTCCCAGAGCGCAGGTGCTGTTGGTTCTCGCCGCGGTGATTCCGTGCGTGTTTTACGTCGGCTGCGTTTGTTCCACCTGCCGGGGAGGTGCTTGCTCAGCAAGCCCACGGTTTTCGCGAAGCGTGGGACAAACGTGTCCGCAGCGGGGGTGCTCGGCAGGGCAGCTGCTGCAGCCGGAGGCAGGGAGCCTGCGTTTGCTGAGCCCGCGGCCCCCGGCCTGGCGCCTGCGCAGCGCTCCCGTGGAGGAGCGGGGCTGGGGCGGGTGGGGTGACCCCTGCGGAGGGCTCTGAAGCCTGCTCTAGCGCAAGGGCAGTAGTCAGAAGGTAACAAATAGTCCTCTGTCGTGCTTGCCCTGCCCCCGGTCTTTATGCTTTTGACTGTAAGCGAACAGTAGCCTCTTCAAGAGCTACCCTCCATGCTCCCCATCTAGTTAGCGTTAGAGCAGTTACTGTTCCAAGGAGCCAATACACCCTCCTAACTGTTTTGTTACACCCTCTCTAATTGCTCTTCAGACCCAGAAGATTTAATGCTCACATCGTACCCACCGTTTTGTTAACTGTACATGGTGGGAAAGCTCAAATGACGAGGCGGTTGCCATAAAAGGCACCACGTCTGATTGCCAGACCTGACAGTGAAATCAGATGAAACATCAGCTGCTGTTTCTCTTGACCTTTGCCAGCTGGCGTTGGGAAACATGCGTGTTTCTGGCAGGTTACATCCTGATCGGGGGGATCACTTGAGCTTTAATGCCAAATAATGCTGAAATGAGGGTTTTCATGCCAAACAAGAACTCATTTTATGTCACATACTGTCCAAACACTGGTTAGGGCGTGTTTCCTATGTGAGTTTTAAAACTGGAGCTTTTTCCTCCTGAACTGCTGATCCAGCCCCTTGCTGCTCTCTTGGAAACTAAATATTTGGTAATTTATTGTCACAACCCTTCCAGCCTTGAACGCTTACCCGGCCTCCTCGGGCTGCAGCGACCAATCCAAGTGAATGTGCACAAACAAGAATCCACTGAAGTCTGAGTGCCCCGGGGATGCTTTCTTTGGTCTCTGCTATGTCGTATACTCTCCTAAGCTATTTATTAAAAGCAATAAAGTCCTGAATCAAACCCTTAGTAACTACCAATTGCTAAACCAGTGAGAATCAGCTTACTACGGTCAGGAGAAGTCTGGTTTGCCTTTGCACATTGCTCAGACTTTGCGCAAACCAGAAGGAAGGCAAAATCCGAGGCTCAGAGTAGTTGAAAGAAAGCAGGATTAAAATAGCCCAGGAGGGAAAGTGGGGAGAGTGAGGGAGCTTGGTGCCGGCAACTGCAAGTGCCGCTTGTTTCTGTGTACTTTCCTCTGCCCTTTTGCTCTCTCAGCTGACTGGTTTGCAGAGCTCAGCCAGGAGGAGGGGAAGGAGGAGGAGGCCTGGCAGCCCACGCAGTTGCTTTGGGTCAGGGCTGGAATTGCTCAGTTGGAGAAAGTAAATACAGCTTGTTTTTGTCTTCAGATCATTACACAACAGGAGCAGGAAGTGATTGTTTTCAATGCAGCTGGGGAGGGCTGATGGAAAATATTTCCAGGGATGCTGTATCCTCAGAATGGCTTAATTTTTAAGGCTTCAAAACTTTAGAGAAGTGGAACGGTTCCAAAAAAAACAGAAAAGGCAGAGTCAGGAATATGTCTGTTTACAAAAGCTGCCCAGGCTTTGGTTTCACAGCAAGTGGCTTGCTTAGGCCTTGGTCTGCCACCTCTTGCTGAAGATTCTGCTTTTCTCAGTGCCCATTTTCCCCCTTCTTGTAGTTTTGAGACTGAGATTTGTTTTTCCATCAAGTTTCTTCTGCTTGTTCATCTGCTTTGCCTTGGGTCTATTCTGAATAAATTTTCTGGATGCCTGTGCATTGTTGTTGAGGACTTGCGAGCAGAACTGGCTGGGAAACACCAAAGGCTGGAGCCAAGGTATGTTGAGGGCACAGAGGCTGGCATCTCCCATGATCTGATGTGCTGTTACTGGTGAGAGGGTGAGGCTCTGTGAGCTGCTCCCGTCCTTGGCACGTCTGCAGCAGAACATCTTTGGTCTGGATGCATGGGGGTGAAATCTGATGGTGACCCTCAACTTCCATGTGCTGAACCCTCCTGGAGATGCCGAGGCAGCTGTGTTCTGCTTAGTCAGATCCATTGTGGGAGTCCACAACAGTTCCCAGAACAAAGCTGTGGTCTACATCAAAGGAACAGAGTGTCCTGGCTGCAACTGTGTGTGGCTGCCTGACGACATCCCTGCACTTCCCATAAAGAGCGTGAGTCCTTCAGCGTATTAGGTAGTGATCACGCCTCCCGCTGTTCTTAGAGTGATTGTTTTGAAGTGGCTGATCTGCTCTTGAGAGACTGCCAGCAAGCTTAAACTTTGTTTTCAATGAGGTGCATAACCGGTGCGATGATGGACATGGACCTCAAACCTTGCTGACTGGTCAGCTAACCTCCGATCTGGCAGTAAGCTGGCCTCGTGCCCCGGTGTCCAGCAGCGAGACACGTACACGTGTGTCCTGGAGGTCGGCTGGAGCCCCTGGCCAGGTGACAGGCTGAAGTTTGACCTCAGCCTCTCCGGGCTGAATATTCCCATCCTGGATTCAGTTCGCTGGGAGATTTGCCTTCAGTTCTGGGAACACGCTTCTCTTTACAGAAAAGGCAGCAATAGATAAGAGCAGGGTGTAGAGCGAAATTCCCTGTCCTCTTGGTTCTGGGGAAACATGAAGCATTGCCTTCTCTAGGGACTCATCTAGTATAAGCTGGCCATGCTTGTACCAGTTGAAAGACCACCACTGGAACTGTCTCCCCATGTGCCATCCTGTGCTTGTCATAACTGTTTTGCTTGATGGTCACTTGGAAAAGCATCTTGGTCTTGATCTGAGGTCGGTTGCTGAGTCAGCTTGTGCTCACACTCGATGCTTTGAGTGTTCACGCTCTCGCAACTGTGCTGTAAGAGCTGGGATTCCTTGAAGTGAGGTTTGCTGTTTCAAGTCGATGCCTAGCGGTCTCTATCTGCTTGTATTAATTGCTGAGGATGTTCTGTGACACAATTTGATGTGGGGTTGATTAACAGCATTGATGAAAATATTGGTATAAGAGGAGTTAACATGTTGAGAACAAATGCCAGCGAGATGTGCAGACCACAAATACCGATTTTTTTTAATATATATATATTTTTAATAACAAAAGCTCCTGACTGGCAGCCAGGAATAATAAGGCCTGCATGTCTTTTGTTCATTACTTAATACCTTCATCACTGCAAAAACTTAACACCTTGAACCAGAAGGGTGGAGGTGCTGATGAATCTAGGACTGGTAAACTCGCGTCTGCCGTCGCTGAGCTGTGAGCCGCAGACCAGTCATCGCCCTTGGCTTCCGTGCACCTTCCCCTGTCAGCCGCGGTGGGGATCGCTGTCACCAGAGGCACGCAGGGGGTCTCCTGGTACGTCGCCCCACTTGTGCCACCTTCTGCGGCTGACCTGCTGTGCGTACACACCGCTGCCTCTGTGGTCAGGGAGCTGTTTGATACCTTTTGTCTTCAGAAGGCGGTTTGGGAATAGGCTGTAGGGGAGAACGAAGGAGTCCGTGCAAGACTGGTGCGTCTGGCGCGTCTCCCCAGATGGGCCCTGCAGACCTGTGCGTGTCCAGGCGTGCTCGCGCACAGATAGCAGTGACCCAGCCCCTGCAAAGTGTCTTATGTGTCCTGCGTTAAAGTCTAGTTTAATTCTTTGCTTGAGCAATTTGAAGTGTCCTGAGTAGTTCTGGGAAATTTGAGTACATTCCTGCTGTCTTGGAGGCTTGTAAGGGTGGAGGTCAAACAGAAGCTAGAGGGAAGCCCTTGCAGAGGACAGCCTTCTGGCGGCTCATAAGAAAGGAACTTGTTGTTCTTTTTGCAGGGCTAGTGAAACTGTGATTAAACATTGAGCAAAAAAAACAGTTCTTTATCTGGAACACTGATGTAAACACACCAGGCACAATCCAAACACAGTGCAGAAAGTATTGCTGGTTTGTCCCCCATGTTCAGGGGAGAAGCTCTCCACATCTGATTTCTCCTTCTCTGTTTCTTGTGCTTTTCACACAGTCCCTGTTCCCTGGAAGCGGAGCTATGGACTCCTCAGTGCCTTTTTTTAGCAAGGGTGCCCTAAAGCTTGGTGAGAAGGAACGGCCTTTACTCAGTTAACTTCATCTGATGTGAAGAGAAAACATCTGGTTTGATTTAACAAGTTGGTGATTTCTCAGCCTGTGTGATTACACCACATCCATCCTTTCTGTAGCATTCAGGCTGGTACTTCCAGCTGACTCTGGGCTGTAAATGAAGAGAGGAGGGTGAGGGGCCGAACCCCTCTAGTGCCGTTCAGTTTAGCAGGGCCCGTTCTCGTGGCCAGCATTGTGCCCGAGCAGTCAGCTCCCCTCTGCTGGCTCTGCCACCGCATCTCACGGGCTGACTCCGTAAGGAGGCACGGGAATGTCTTCCACTGGTCCTCCATGCCAGGCCCACGTTACAAGGCTGTCCGTGCATCTGTGGAGCACAGCCGGAGCTTCCTTGTGCCTTCCAGCAGGTGCTGTTGGACACCCCCCTTTATGGTGATGTGATTTCAGACTTTTCCAGGTCTCCTCGTTTTACTGTGCGTGCTGGAATACACGCTGTGCCCGTGCATTGTGGATGTCCCTGGGCAGGTGCAGTGAGGAGAAGCCCTGTCTTAAGCTGTCTGAATGATGGAGACCCGGTGCTCACCCTGCATGTTCCGTGGCAGGGGCGATGCAGTGCTGTGCGACCAGAGATCAAGTGTCTTGATGTGAATTTAGACTTCGCAGTTGCTGTGTGGCTCTGCTTGGTGATGAGCTGAGCCCTTATCATGGATTTGTCAGGTACAAATACTCCTTCCTGGAGCCAGGCGCAATATCGTGCTTGCTTAAATTTTGAAGCTGCTAAGAGAATTGAGGGTGGTTCCTGTTTGCCTTTTTAAATCCATTCGTAAGCTCTCTCTCTAATACCTTTCTGTGACAGCAGAGCATTGCCCTCGACCCACACCACATTGCAGACATGCACTTTGTATCAGATAGCAAGCTCAAAGCAGTGTGGTTTCTGTCCTGAGTCCTTCTACCTGTCCAGAGCCCCCCAGCTTTGCAGACAAAAGAAGTAAACTAGGAGCAGTGATCAGAATCTCTGTCACGTTGCTGTAACGCTGCTGTCCCACGTGGTCTGGGACAGCAGCCCTTTCTCAGCAGTGAGGACTGCTATCCCAGGGCAGGGTTGGCCACACAAGCTTTGTCCTCCTTTCCTGGATGTGGGAGTCTCCTCTTGCTCCTCCTGCAATGCCACTTGCCTGAGAACGAGCTCACCAGCATTGGGCAAGGACAGGTGAGGTCAGCTGTTGTGTGAGCCGCGCAGGTAAACAGGGGGGTATTTCCTGCTAGGTAGAGGTGTCTGGCCTTAGGGTGGAGTATTACATAAATACTTATTGACGTTCGTCCAGAATGACATGCATAACTTGCCCATGTCTTTGGCAGTTGCCAGCTCATCCCAGACACATCCTGATTTCAAACCATCCAATTCCTCCTCTCCTTGCAGAAGATCTCTTGGAGAGAGGACCACGCTCTAGCAACGCTCTGCCCTGGGACTGACCGCCGCAGCTTCTTAAGGAAACGTGTTGGTTTTTGCGTGCACATCAGACGTGGGGCAGATCCAGCCCCATGCTGGCTGGCAGAGCGTGCCGTGGATGGCAGTGAGACAGCCCCAGGGCTGGCAGCCTGCCGCGAGCGGCAGGGCCGCCTGCACGCTCCCGTCGTGCCCCGGGCAGCGGCACCAGGAGCCCCGGGGGCCCGAGGCCACAACTCGTGGCTGTGGCTGAATTTCTGCTTTGCTTTGCTCTCCACATGCAGCTCTTGCTCAGCTCAGGCTCTGTTGACCTTGCAGCATGTTGACAGTGTGTCCAGGTGGTGTTTTCTTAATGGAAGTCGCAGCATTCCTGTTGGTCACAGACAGCAGGGCCGGTCATGGAGTCCATCCGCTGCCCCAGGGCAGTACCAGTGTTTGTCTGCTGTCCCCTGAAAAATGCTGCCCCTTACGCAGCTGCACTGTTGGAGAATTTGCCGTGTGTTCTCCTTATGGTCCACCATCTGTATCTTTTGTCCGATTAAGCTCTTTTGCATACAGGGCTGTCCTTTCATCCTGTGTCTGCACAGTGTCTGGCACCGCAGAGGCCTGTGTCCCGTAGCCAGCGTTCCTGGGTACTGCTGACAAAAAGGTTAATGCTCTGAAAGTCGTAAAATTTTCCATCATTCTCCTTAACTGGCATAATGATCTCATCCTGTATTGCCATGGGAGATGTTGTGTGCCCACATTTCTGGGAGAACAGCTTGGAAAAGACCTCAGTCAAGAAAACAGCAGAGATTCCTGTGTTTTGGGCAATTTGCAAGCTTTGCTGTTGGTGCTTAACAGCTGAAACAGCAGCCAGAGGAGAGAGAGGCGATTTTCCTGGCATATGCACAGCTACAAAAATACTACCATCTTTCAATAGGCCCTAGGAGTGAATTTTTTTTAGGAATCGCCAATAAAAAGTGTGGTTTTTATCTTACTGCCATTTTGAGCTTTCGCATCCTGGCACTGGGAGAAGCCTGGCTTCCCTCATGGCAGATGAACGGTGCCCACAGCTGGAAGCAGAGACGGTGCTTTTCCCTCTGGCAGGTGTGTGCAGTTTATTAACCTTTGCTCAGTCCTTTGGAAATAATGGCTTCATCTCCTTCATCCCCTCCTGGCTGGAGTCCCTGAGCTGCTGAAGTCCAGAGCGGTGTTTTGTTCGTCCTTGCAACGGGGAGAGGCCAGAGGAAAAACGTGGGTTCAGGCTGGGTTGTGTAAACAGCTCTAGTCCACGTATCGGCCAGGGATTAACTATAGCCAGGTGCTACAGCAAAGGGGAAAGTCTTGACCTCAGCTGGCACAGCTATAAGTTGGGAGAAGGACGAGGCTTGTACAATCAGGCTGCAGTGCGTGAAGTGCGACTGCAGACACCGCTGGTGAGAGGCGGAGGGAACCTGCCTGCCCGCGGTGCCCTGTGGCCTGGGCTCGGGCGCTAGGCTGGCATCTCCAGCCCTGTCCCCCTTCAACGGCTGCTGTGTGTCTGTACGCTCCTGATCCCTGCTCTGTCCAGTCTTACTGTTTTCTCTTTATTCCTGCGATTTACTTAATTAGACTGCATATAAGTTAAATTAAAGGTGGTATTGTAGCCACTCCTTGCTGCAGGGTGTTGAGGATGCTTTCTGAGGCAGAAGATCCACATCCACCTCCACTGTGCACATAGAAATGATCATTGTGCAGGGTTTGGTGCAGGATTGCTTCTCCTGATTCCCAGCCTTGCTTGGGCAGGAGATAGTTGTGGAAGTAGTTGGTGCACCAAGACTAAGACGGGACTGAATGCGCTCCTTAGGAGATCTTCAGGTGTCCTGAAAACTTCTGTCTGCATCTTCAGGCACGTGGACGGCTTAGGTGGGGTTGCCCTGAACTGCTTTCCTGAATGTAAACTCTGAAATGGGCAGCCCCTGGAGCTAAGCAGCGCATTCTGTCGTTGCGTTGTGGTAACACGCAAGTCTGCCACGTCCTGCAGGGTCCTCTGAGACCAGAGAGGCTGCCAAAGCCCTCGCCCCTGTGAGCAGCAGGACCAGGTCCTGGGCGCGTGGCAGGTCGCAGAGGGTGCGAATAGGCAGGTGTAACGCACTTGGAATAGTGAGAGCCTTAGAACTGGTGGCTCGTGCCCTAAATTCCTGCTGAGCACAGAGTTGGCAAGAAGAAACGTGCTGCAGCAGCAGCAGCAGCCTGCCCTGCCTTGTCCGAGCCCCCTGCGCCCCGCGGGGGACAAGGTACTGCTGTTTCAGAGCTGGGATCCGAGGCGCTGGCGTGTGGCTGGATGGATGACGTACCGTTTTATTCTCTGTGCGGCAGCATTCTCGGTGTGGTGGGCAGGGACATCTCTGGCTCCTGTGTGGAAGGGAAGGTGGTGAGGGTCCTCAGCCTTGCGCTGCAGTCGGTGCTACTGCTGGGAGTGAGGAGGGGCACCGGGCACGTGGCTGCCCTTCGGTGCAGCCTGGGCTAGTTGGATGCTCTGCGATTACCTGTATTACCAGCCGTGATAAAATGCAAGGGCTACACATCTGTTAAACTAACTCCACCTGCATTGTTGGGGCCTCCTATGCAGAGTTCTGTCTTTGATGTCAAGGAAGCTCATCCATGTGGCCACGTCTCCATGGTATGGAGAAAGGTGCACGACCGTGTGGATACTGAAGCTGGAAAAACACAAAGCTTTCTGCAGGCTGCATTAATCCCCAGCAGATCTGAGTTGACTGCAGTCATGCTGTCTAAAGTACGTGTGCTGATGTGCTGTCCACTCATGCTCTGCATTTCCAGGCTTTGGGACACACTAACGTGGTGAACACGTGGGAGCAGAGCCCTGCAGAGAGGGGGGGCACACGCTTCAGGCTGGCTGCTCCAGCTGGGTGCCGTGCGTTGGGTGCGTCTCATCCTGCGCCCTTCAGCAGTCCTGAAGAGGCATCGTCATACCGGCATCATGTGTGCTGATTTCTGCGTAACTCCTTGGTGACCCAGACCTCAGGAAAATTGGCCGTATCATGGGGATAACTCTGGATGCCGTGGAGCATCCTGACTGGCAGGTCAAGAGACACTTGGACTGCCCAAAGCAGGAATGGCCCAAGGCTGGAAGTGGGTGCTGCGCTGGCGACTCTGTGTGGCGGGGTGATCCCGTGACAGACCCTGTGGTACCAAGATCTTCTACGAGATGCTTGCATTTCTAGGCAGTTCTTAGTTATTGGCCATCACGCCCTGCTTACACACTGCAGTCCATGAGTCTGCTTCCCCTGTGCACTTCAGGCGAGCCTTTGTAGGCTGCGGAGCGCTTCCCAGATTAATGGTAACGCAGGAGGGAGCGTAGGTCTGTAGTGTCCCAGGAGCGGGGTACACTCGGGGCAGTAAGTACACTCCAGCCCACCTGCACCCTGTACAGCTTCTTCCCCACCTTCCTGCAGTTTTGAATTGGGGTGGAAAGTGGAGGCCCCACTGGCAAAGCAGTGAGGGGGCGATTGAAATTCTCCTGTGAGCTCGAAAAGCGTGCACACTTTTACATGCTGCCTGTTGTGTGTGTCAATAAGCATTAACTCTGGAGGAAAATGGGTTAGAATGAGAATAACTGCAGAAGAAGTCTTGTAGTGTGTGGGTCACTCTCCTTGCTTAATTTTTTTATCCCTGTTTCCACAACAAGTCTAGAATTACTTTCTCTCAGGCCAAGAGCTGTTGTAGCTGCAGATCCATGATAGTGAAGGAGTCCTTCTTGGCAAGGTGTACCTCTTTAGGGCTGAGACACTCTGCCAAGTAGTGCTTGGAAGTGTGCAACAGGCAGAAGGAAATGGCTAAAACCCAGCCCCAGTTGGAGAATCATCTGGGGAAGCAGCCAGGAGACACGAGGAGCCTCAGCTGCCAGAGCTGAGACCCTAAAGCTGCTGCTGCTGCCCAGCACTGATGGTTATGAGCTGCATTTGCTCATGTGGATTTAGGAATACAGCTTTATAATCCTTATAGTCTCATTTAAGTCACTTTGTTTCCGTATGTTTTGGCCAGTTTTACTGGGCAGGGTGGCACTTCCCTGCTCTGGGGGCGATTGGGATGGTGGGAAGCCATAAAGGGCTGGTCACTGAAGCTGAAATCGGGCTGACAGTGTCACTGCTGCAAGATAATGGAATTTGCATTTCTTTTGCCATGTCCCTCTTGTCAGTTTGTGACTTTCAGGGTGGTTACTTCATTTTAGCCTGAACTAGCACAGCCAAATGTTTCTAACTTCCTTGCTTTACTTTCTTCCTTCCAGCGGATCGTTGTAAAGAAGTACAGCAGATCCGAGAGCAGCATCCAAACAAAATCCCAGTAAGTGCTGATTCTTGCTCTTATCATAATTAACTGTTAAAGTAACTCCACCAGCATTGTTGGGGCTTCCTGTGCGTTGGAATGAGCAAAGGCGTTTGAGCAGCTCTGGGAGTTTGGGAGAAGGTGGCCCAGGCGGAGATGCTCAGGTCATACCCTTACTGCTGGCAGAAATCGCATCAATCTGCGCTGCAGCTCCTGCCCTCTTCCTGCACCTCCAGTTTCTACTCTGAGCCCTTGGGAGAGTCCCCTTTCATTTTGACAGAGGGCCTGGAGGATTTGCAGAGTGCATGGCTTGGCTTTTTGCCCAGGGCAAGACGAAACTGTCCTCTTTCCATGAGGGTGCTTCCAGAGGGGGTGAGGAAAGGGCTGTGCCATGTGCTTGTGTGGGGGACTGCATGGGGAGAGCACCGTAGGTGTGTTCGACTCACCCCGCCAGAGACAAAGCAGTAGATAACCTGAACTCTGCCTGAAAGAAGGAGTTTTCTGCTTGTGTTTGAAGGAAAATCACGTCCCAGGATGCCTTGCTGTGCTTAAGATTTTCTGGCACATCTAATAAGGAGATAAGCAGAAGCTAGAGACTGCTCTGCATTTCCCTACCCACCTTATGCCAGAGGCTAGCTTGCTGTCTCTGCATTTCCTGAAGCTGGCTACATTTCCATGGCAAGAATTGCTAACTGCAGGAACGCACAATTGCTGCTGAGGAGGCTGTGGATGCGTGTCGGTGGGGTGCTGCGTCCACTTGGTTCTGCTGGGAGGGAGCCTCCGTTTGAGGCCGGCAGGCGGCTGTGGGGTGACTCGTCAGCTTCATGCCTCCTCGCGGGGAGCTCCAGCCACAGCCTGCAGCAGATGCTTTAGAAATCATCTTCTGCTCTGTTAGAGGATGGACTGAGCTTATGCCTGACCATTGCCCTCACCTGCTGTCAGCTCCAGCTCTCTCTTTCTGGACTTCATTGAGGTTGGGCCCTTTGAGGAGCAGCTGCAAGCTTTAAGCCAGCTCTTGTGAGCTCAAAGAGTCTTAAAATCACAGAAGAACAATCCTGTTTGACCCAGCCCGCGCTGGGTAGCAACAGGAGCAAACCCAAAAGCTGCAATTCTCAGCTAAGCGAGATCTGGTGACTCATGGACAGCGCTGCTGCAAATGGTGGGATAAGGAAGGCTGAAGGTGTGTTTGGGCTGTGCAAAGAAATATCTGCTAGGTTATGTGGTAAAAAAAAAAAACAGATCTGCACACACACAGAGGAGCACAGAGAGACAACATCAGGTAGGGGATCCAAAATAATACCTTGCCTCAGGACAATGGTGGATGGAAACCTATAATATTACATACTCAGAGGAAGGGACAACCTTCTCTGGGCTCCTGCCAGGGCTGTCCCAGGGACCCTCAGCCGCGGTGTCCAGGGCTGACAGACATCAAGAGGAGTCAATGCCGGAGCAGCTTTGGGACTGAGAGAGTAACTGTACATATTCCCACTGAAGGACCTGTGCCCTGCTCAGCTGGACAGGGGGATGGCGGGAGGCTGTTGATGATGTTAGTGTTCACGTGAGCGTTGATCCGTGTGGCCGGCCATGTATATAGGTGTATATGTGTTATATACATGCATTTATATGCACGTGCCTCCTGGGAATACATTCTTAGCTTTGCTGCTGGCTGGACCTGGGGACATGGAGCCATGGCAGCCTTGCTACTGTCAGGCTGCCGCATCTGGTCCTGTTCCCTAACAAAATCCTTTCCACTTCTTCAGTCTTGGCCCCACGACAAGCATTGAGTCTATAAATGCTGCCCAAGCCCCTGCTGCAATGGCATCTGGTCTCCCCAGGCTCTGCCCTAAGCTTTCCCACCTGTGCCCAGCTCGTGTTATTTCTGTGGGGGGGTTCCCACCACAAGAGCAAGTGAATGCTGAGGAACCCCCTGGTCTGAGGCAGCAGCTTGGAAGAGGATACAGGAGGGAGGTGGTTTTGTGTACAAGCCCTGTGGCCTCAGGGATGTAATATTAGCATTTGGTCATGCATTTCCCTCCACAGCTAGACAAGAACTTCTTGTCCATTGGCCACCTGTTCCCTGAGCTGGGTTACCCAAATAGCAGGTCATGTTCTGGAAATAGAAACTTTTGGAGCTGTTCTACATGACAGACCTTGTGTCTGCTCACGGCACAAGGCAGCTGTTGCTTTAACAGCCGGGACATCCTCCTCAGCCCATTCTTGGATTAATTGAGAGGCTTTTCTTTGTGGGATGGAACTGGCTGTTAATTAGAGATGTCTGCCTCTGTTCCTGTGAGACGTAAGTGAGAAATGAGGCACAGCCCAGGTGTACAGGGCCCTCTCTACAGCTGAAGGTATATGTGCAAGCAGTTGCTGTGTAGCTCTCCTTTTGTGCAAACTACCATAAAAATCTTGAGCTCCGAGTGTTGCCTTTGTATTTCCGAGGGACCAGAGCTGCATCCCTGCTTGTGGCTGTTGTGAGTGTCCAGCCCCTCGAAACTGTTCCTCTCCCTGTAGCCAAAATACGCATCTGTGAAAGTGAGACTGGAATTAAACAGAGTAGGGTGGCTCTGTTTGTGTTTGCCTTCCCTCCCGCAGAGCGGAAGAGATGTTAGGTTGGTAAGGGGCATCCTGGTGCAAAAAATTACTCTTTCAGCAGGACCCCGTATGGCAAAAGGGGCTGAAACAGCGATGCCTGTTTTCTCCTGGTCTTTTGCTCTGGAAAAAGAGGAGACGTGGCCTATGTAAGAGTATGTTGGTGGACTGAGGGGCCCTTCATATGCTTGTTACCCTGTTTCTTGGGCTCCTGGGTTCCCTTTGTGTGAGCTTTGGGGATGGGCTCTTCAGAGGTTGTTTAGGCACAGAGCTCCCACCAAGGTGCTGTGCACCCCTCCCTGGTCTGGGAACTGCCTGAGATGTAGCTTGGCCCATCCTGGTGGGCTATGAGGTAAGTCCTGTGGTGTAGAATACTAATCAGACGTTCCCAGCTTGCTGGTGATACTGCAGCATCCCAACAGAAGTGTCTGATTTGGCTTTGGTGAAGACACAGCCTGGGAGTTATGCCCAGCTAGCAGTGCTTGTCGTCTCCTTACGTTCCCTCTGTTCCCCGTAGCTGTCCCCATGCACTGGGTACTTGGTCCTTCTCCATCCTGAGTCTCGACGTTGCTTGGCTCTAAATCAGGAGTTTAGAATTAGGTAAATACATTCAGGGCATGTCTTGTCTCTGTGTCCAGACTCTGTGGAGCTGCATCCAGCTGGGGTGCAGTCCTGCATGGTGCCGAGCGGCTCTGTGCTCGTGGAGTGTCCCATTACGCCGGTGAAGGGAACTCTCGCATGTGGAGGCTGTGAGAAGGCTGTGTAATGAGCTGAGTGACCTCTCAGTGCTGTCTCTTGCAGGGAGCTAGCTTGGCTTGAGTGCAGTGTCCCATAGTACCCCTGCCTTCTGCTGGCTGCTGTGGCTGGAAAGGTGCCTCTCTCTGGCACGTCCAGCGTTGGAGCTGTTGGTACCAGCTGGGATTCACTCTGTTCCAGGCCAACACCCTTGGAGATTCCTCTCTCCAGGGGAGAAATGAGTCTTTCAGTCTCCAGTGTAGCCAGTGGTAAAGGCTGCAGTGCCTGCAGCTTTCTCTGTCTTGCAGGGTGGCAGCTCATTCACTGGGTTCTGGGAATACCACATCTGTCTTGCTCCAATCTTTTCCGTTACTGCTTCTGCTTGCATTTGGCTTCACCTTTACAATCCCTTCAGCCACAGCAGGGACTGAGAGCCAGCGAAGGGCAGCAGGCAGGTCCGAGCTGGCATCTGGGTCCTTGGCCACACTGCTCCCCAGCAGCTCTGCACAGGGCATGTGGCACTGCATGCGCTCCAGATGCAGGGCTGCTCTTACCAGAGCTGAAGCCTCACAAATGGCCTGTTTTGTTGTGATTCCTTCCCACGTTGTAGGTGTCAAGGGCTCTTCTGGCTGTCTGGGAACAGCTCTCCTTCCCAGCAAGACACGTGCTGGTGAGGGGAGCCTTCTGCAAGGCAGCTTCTGCTGCAGAGAGAGAGCAGGAATGGGGATGCGATGGGCAAAAGTCCTTCTGCAGTAGGAAGAGATCTGGATGGCCCTCCACTGCTCTTCTGATAGGTGTCTGCAGGGACCCCGGAGACGCTCAGTGCTTTTATTTGTGGTCAGACAGCAGGAGCTGCATTGCTGCTGCTGATAGAAGCCGGTGTGTCATCAAATGGTTAAAAGAAAGGCAAATCAAGCAGTGTTCCCAGAGGTTCACCTGTTCCTTTTGGCTCCATAGAGCCATCTTCTGGGCAGCGTGATCTCTGCATGCTACTCCATACCCCACTGCCAAAGGCATTTGCAGTCTCCCATCTATTTTTTGGCAAAGAGCTGGGAAAATGATTTATGGGAAATGCCTTATAGTGAAAAATAATGTTCAGTCTCAACTTGGAGAGGACAATGAACTGATTAGTATACAAGCGTCTTTCTGTGGAGAAAATAGCTAGGTACTGGAGAGATGTGGGAGTCAAAGTGTCACTGTAATGGGAATGTATTGAGCTTTATAAGTAACAGCATTAATTACTATAAATGCCTACCACCTTCTTTCTTAGTATACAAATAGTACGTTTCCAAGTTGGTTTAGAATAGTAATTGTAGCTGTCAGCAGACACTCCTTAACAGAAGAAATTCGTTAATTATAATAGGCACGAAAACTGAATAGAAGTCCCTGTTTTGTCTTTTCAGAATGCAGGTCTGTTAGGAACTTTGCCAAGCAAGACCTCTTGAAGGGGAGGACATGCTGGGCTGTTCCCTTGGTGGCACTGTGCTGAAGTGCCATGGAAGCTCACACTGCCACCGGAGAAGTGGCCATGGGTTTCTGATCCATTTTGGAGTTGATGTGTCTGAGTGTTAGCATGAGGAATGGGACTCGCAAAATCCAACCCCCCCTTTCTGAAGGAATGCCTTGGGTGACTTTGCAGTTATTTCTAAAAACTTTGGGAATATCCACAGCTTTTCTTAAACAAGCGGGGCGATGCTGAACTGCAGCAGCTCAGCTTCATGGCACAAAAGGGTTGGAAAACATCTCTCATCTCTTGCTGTGCAGAGGCTGTCTGGTCAGGGCTGATCGGGTTGAGCAAGCTCCTTTTTCTCTCCTCCTGGCCTCCTCCACCATGCGTACGGTAGTTGGGCCCTTAGCTCAGTTTTTGGTAAGTCTGAACATGATGTTAAAATACACTTCGTTGCTGTTACAGATCTCCCACACATTAGGAGAGACATCAGTTGACTAGGGCTTACTGTTTCTCAGTTAGCCAGAGCAATCGATGCTTTAGTTCAGTTCTCTCAGATGCTCTCCACCGTCTGGCTCAGGCAGATGGATGACTCTTTGCTGAAGAGTCTGCAGCCAACCCAATAGAATCAGCTCATGTCCATTTCATTTCTCTGCCAGAGAGAAGCTAGGTGGGGCCTTACCTTGACATTTCCACCTGTGCTAGTCTGATTTGTGTGTGACCTTGAGTCTAGGGCTTGGGGCACTGTAAACTGAGGCTAACACTACCATTGACTTTCTCCCCAGGTCATCATTGAACGCTATAAAGGGGAGAAACAGCTGCCAGTGCTGGACAAGACCAAGTTCCTTGTCCCGGACCATGTCAACATGAGTGAATTGGTCAAAATAATCCGGTGAGTAGGGTGACCCTGACTGACATGCTGTGAACGCAGAGTGGTGGGGTGAGGGTGAGGCAGAGGCAGCTTCTGAGGGTGGGGATGGAGGACAGGAAAACCACAGCAACCTTTTGTTGTGGTATGGACCTGTTGTTTGTGTGAGGGGCGCTCGGCCTCTGATGAAGGACTGTGACCTCTCCCTCATAGGACTGTCCATGAGCTGACAAGGGGGACTCCAATCCCCTTCCTGTGTCCTTCAGCTCAGATGGAAGAGGCCCCTCTGCTTTGCCCTAGGCAGCAGTGCTTAGAGAAAGGGGCTTTACAGAGTCCCAACTCAGCAGGCCTTAGAGGCCCCAGCAGCTGTGCGTGGCTCACCAGCAGTATGTCCTGAGTGTGTGGGAGGAGGTCCTAGCTGTGCCCACCTGGCCCCGTGTGAACAGCATCGTGAGGGGAGGCAGAACTTGCTCTCACAGCGGGTTGACCCAGGCCCTCCTGCCCTTGTCTCCCCAGACGCCGCCTACAGCTGAATCCCACCCAGGCTTTCTTCCTGCTTGTGAATCAGCACAGCATGGTGAGCGTGTCTACCCCCATCTCGGAGATCTACGAGCAGGAGAAGGATGAGGATGGCTTCCTCTACATGGTCTATGCTTCCCAGGAGACCTTTGGCTACTGAGGCCTGCCAACAGATGGCATGTGGAGGCAGATGAACTATGGCGCACAGGCCCCCGGCCTTGGGAGACAACACAACCGGAGGCTCACAAGAGGGGGACTGTGCTGACTCCCTTTCTCTCCCTCCCTCCCCTTCCCGTCACCCTCTCACCAAAGAGGCTCATGGCGTGTGTTGGACTTGCACAACCCTTCACCTCTGTGTAGATTAGTCCCGCTCCCTCCAGACACATGCACATGTGTGCGCGTGTACGTACAGACACCCAAGCGCACGCATCTGGCCTCAGCTTCCCATCCCCTTAGCATAACCTCCTGCTGCTCTCACTGTGCTCTGTGTGTTTGCCTGTGCGTGTTTCTAGCCTACTGCCAAAACAGTTCGGCCAGTGGTGGAGAGAAGACAGGACACTGTCACCTTCGCTTTCAGCACAGGGAGAGCTGCCTCCTCCTCCCAGACACTAATAAAGGACAGGAAGTCTGCAAAAACAGCAAATAAATGTTATCAGTGCTCCTGAGTTTTAATTGATTTTAATTACACCCATATCAGATTCTTGGTGCTACTGAGTAGATGTAGGCGTCTCTATAGGACTGTGGATAATGTATATCCTTTAGATTTATTTTATTGGGTTTTGGTGGGTTTTGTTTGTTTGTTTTGTTTGTTTGTTTTGAGGGATAGGTTGGAATGGGGAGAGGGGGTAATCTTTCCTGTATTCTGTAGGTAAGTAAATCAGGCTTTGTTGCACTTTAAGGCATAGTAGATGTCAGAGTGGAATTTAATTTTAATTTATACAGGTTTGCCATATATAGTGCTGCTCCTCGTTGACAGTTGTGCCTAGATGATCTTTGTTTCTTTTTTTTTTTTTTAAAATAGAACTTATTTCCCTTCTCTCTGTCTCCCCATTGCATGCATTTTTTCAGTCTCAATGTGGCAAAGAGTTTGCTCAAGGAATGTACTGATTTGTATTTGCTACATTCCCGTTCCTGTTTTTCATGTATTATACCAAAAAAAAATGTATGATAAAATTCCACCCCGTTTAATCTATACAAAGGTATATATATAAATATATATAATAAATATTAATTCAAGTTGTGTCTTGTTGGAATGTTCTGTTTCCATCTCATTTGTCTATGTTAATGTGTCCCTCCTATCAGGTAAGAGTGATGCATGTTCCTCACATTTGCTGGTGCGTTGTATGCCGTCCTTGGGGCTTGTTAGTCCAAGCTATGGCAAAAGTGGCTGGCTGGGGTTGAGGGGCTAAGGCAAAGGGGTGAAAGCTTGGTCTAGAGGACAGAGCACTGGACAGTGATGTGGGAAACATGGTTATCCTTAACCTACCTGTGATAAAGTGTTAGGTAAGTCTCTTGTGACTGTTTCCTCATCTGGGAAAAAAAATTTTGGAGACAGAGGGATTTGCACAGTCTCTGTGCTTTTAAAGGAAGCTGAGCAGTGCTGGAAACCTCCCTGAGCCCTCAGTCAAAACTGTTTTCCAGCCAAAGGCAGGGACTGAAGGCCATTTAGCATTTCAGCGTGTTTCTCTTCCTTTGCACTGCCTAGCAGGGAAGAGTTCAGATACTGTTTGCCTGAGTTGCAGCTAACAGTCTTGTTCATGTCCTACGCCTGCAGGGAATTTTCTGTCCAGGGAAGGACCTGGTGTCAGGTACAGATCCAGCAGAGTGCACACAGGTGGGTAAGTGCTGAAGAAAGACCATGGGAAGCCAGCTTGAAGCACTGCACCCAGCAGAGTATAGATGAGAACAGTTGCCCCACTGCTTCTGGCAGCTGGAGCAGCAATGGAAGCTGCCCCTTGTTAAGCATCAACCTTGGGTCTTTAAACTCTAGTGCCAGAGCTGAAGCCCTCTCCCACTCACCTCCCTGTAGGATGGGCCCCTGCAGGTGACAGGGCTGTGCCTTGCTTCAGGAGCCCCACAGCAGAGTCATCCCAGGTGAGGCTTTTCCCTGTGGGAACTGGTAAAGGAGTAGCAGACATGGTTAAGCACAGTGGGCTTGAGCCCTTGATGGGGTAGAGTAGTGGAGCTCAGCTGTCTGTGTCCATCATGAATACAGTTGCCTGGAGACTTGCTGATTCTATTCACAACTATGGCTCTCTGCTACAAGTGACCTCAGCCAGGGAAAGGATGCTTTCAAAAGGCAGAGCTGTGGAAGGGGCAAAACAGCACTGCCCACTTCAGCAGGTCTTGAATGCTTTTGGTGCACTTATTAAAAGCAGAAGAAATGATAACAGGTTACTGCTGGAGCAGCTCCCCTTTAGAATAGCCTAAAGCCGCTGCTACATGACTCTTTCCTTTCTCTCTCTTTTGCCTCCCGTGTGGAATTATTGCCTTCAAGGTTCAACCACTTCTAGGATCCCTCCTCTTTTTCAGGCAGTTCTTTGCTGTTCTCCTTTCCCCCACTCTGCCCTTGATTCCCAGTGACTTTTCAATAATGGTAAGTAACAATTTGAGCTCATCCTTATAGCTCTGGGGGCATGTGACAGCCCTGTTCATTCATACACTGTTGTGTCATCCTATGCACTGAGCTGGAATCAGAGCTGGTCTGGCTTCTAATACCTCCAGCTCCTCAAAGGTCTCTGGAAATGCCACTGCCTTTCTCCTTCCTCCCTATGTGGGAGATGAAAGCAGATCCTTACCTTGTCCTAACTTTCTGCAACCCTTTCATTAGTAAAATTCAGGAAGATCTGGGTATTTATTTGATGCAAGCAGCTACCTGTGCATGAGGAACTGTGTGGGCTTTACATGGTCTGGTGCCTTTAGGCATTGCTTGAATAGAGAATAATGTTACTCATGTGAGACTGGCTAAACGACTGACCAGAACAGACCTAGCCAGCCAGCCCAATCCAGAGCTGAGTCACTGAGCCAAGGCAGAGTTTGCAGCACAGCTGTGCAGATGCTGGCTGATGCCAGATTAGCAAATGGTCAGAGTAGGAGGAAGGAGAATTTTCTTTGGAGGCAGTGTAACCCAGGTGAGGCTGGGGTAAGGCACAGCAAGCAAAGACAAATGCAATGCTGATTGTTTTGCTTATGATGCAAAACAGGATGAAGACCTGGAGATGAGCATGACAGTTTTAGAGAACACTTTCAGTCCCCTTTTACATCATCTGCCTTATCACAGATGTGTATGTCCTAATACTAGTCTGTTAATCTCCAGGTCAACATGGTGGTGGTGTGCTGGTGTGAATCTTTTGCACTAGACCACGACTGGGACAACATTTTAAGATAACTCCCAGTGCCACAAGCTTTTGACTGTTACGCTTGACCATCAGAAAACCCACCCGTAAGACTGGTACAGATGACCTGGTGACAGCTAACAATGTAGCCTGCAATTCATGATTTGGTAGGCAACACGCTGCCTTCTTGTAGAATCACAACCAGTAATGCTGAGAGTTACAACCTACGGAACCCCCTTTCTTCTTTAAGAAGTAGTACCCCAAGTTGATGAGCTGTGGCCATACTGAATAATGGAAAAAACACAATCCATATGAGCTTAAAAAAAAAGAAAACTTGGACAGGAATTCATAAAGCTGTGATAGAGGTAGCTGCCTTAAGCTTTAAAAAAAAAAAAAAAAAGACATAGGATGCTGTATGCAATAGGGATCATAGAATGGTTTAGGTTGGAAGGGACCTTACAGACCATCTAGTTCCAACCCCCCTGCCATGAGCAGGGACACCTCCCACCAGCCTGGGCTGCCCACAGCCCCATCCAGCCTGGCCTTGAGCACTGCCAGGGATGGGGAACCTACAGCTTCTCTGGGCAGCCTGTGTCAGTGCCTCACCACCCTCACGGTAAAGAATTTCTTCCTTATATCTAACTGGAATCTGCCCTCTTTCAGTTTAAAGCCATTACCCCTTGTCCTGTCACCACATGCTCTTGTAAAAAGTCCCTTCCCAGCTCTCCTGTAGCCCCCTTTAGGTACTGGAAAGCCACTATAAGGTGTCCCAACAGCTTTCTTTTCACCAGGCTAAATAGCCCAAGGTCTCTCAGCCTGACTCCATAAGAGAGGTGCTCCAGGCCTCTGACCATCCTTGTGGCCTCCTCTGGACCCGCTCCAACAGGTCCATGTCCTTCTTGTGCTGGGGGCCCCAGAGCTGAACGCAGCACTGCAGGTGGGGTCTCACAAGGACAGAGTAGAAAGGGACAGTGGACCCTTCCATTGCAACACTCCAGTCATAGGAGTCATCCCACTATGTCTCAGTGATGCCAGTAAGGTCACAGCCCTGCAGGCACATGCACATCACTAACTCCTCTTGTTTATTCCCCACGGTACATGCATTTACATAGAGACATTTCAGCTGGGCCCCCACTGAAGCTGACTTACTGGCCAGAGTGGCTGGAATTCCTTTGTGCTGTTCTTCAGGTGCTCTCCCGCTGACTCGTGAGCCTTCTCCAAGCTCTGGGCCACTATTGCTGGCCTGGACTTCAAACTGGTAGAAATTGTACGTTCCCCTCCCCCAGCACCTTTAGTTTAAAGCTGCCTTCACCAGCTTGGCAAGCCTGTGACCAAGGATGCTCTTCCCCTTCTCTGACAGGTGGACCCCCATCAACCCCCAGTAGACCAGGCACCTCAAAGCGAGTCCCACGGTCTAAGTAGCCAAACCCCTGGCTGTGGCACCAGTCCTGTAGCCACCTGTTGATTCACCAGATGAGATGTGACTGGCCCTTTCAAACCCCTTCCCTCTGACCAGGAGGATCGATGAAAAAAAACACCTTCATTCCAGAGCCCCTTGTGGCTGCTCCCAGGACTCTGTAATCCCTCTTGATACTCCTCAGGCTGCTCCTGGCTGTGTCCCTGGTGCCCACATGAAACAACAGCGGTGGATAATAGTCAGTGGGCTGTACGAGGCTAGGTAGTCTCTTGGTGACACCCCTGATACAAGCCTCCGGTAAGCAGCACACCTCTCTAGACAGTGGGTCAGGTCAGCAAATGGGTGCCTCCGTACCTCTCAGAAGAGAGTTGCCTACCACTATCACCCGTCACCTTTTCTTGGTTGCACTAGTTCTTGTATGGGGAGCAGATCAGGCTGCCTTGCTCAGCTCCAGCGTCCCCCTGACATGATGGGTCCTCCCTCTTCAGACTGCAGAGCAGTGAAGCGGTTCTGCAAGGGCACCTCAGGCTTCAGGGGAAGTCTCTTCCTCCGGCTGGTCCTTGTTGTTGCAAGCTTCTTCCATTCTTCTCCATTCCTGGCATCCCTCCCTTCCTTGTGTGCCAGCGAGGGAGATTTTGGCTGTTTTCTTCCATGGGCTGCGGGTCCACTGCAGACTGTGCTTGGACCCAACTAACTCCTTCTCAGCCTCCCTGGTGTCATGCAGCCTCCTCACCACCTCCTGCATCTCGGCCACCTGCTGCAGGAGATCCTCCACCCGGAGGCACCTCCTGCAGGCAGGTCTGCCGCCTGTCCCCACCCCAGGAGAAAGGCCTAGTCACTTTCTACACTCTGAGGTCTTGCACTGCAGCCTCTCCCTTCAGCAGCTCCGTCTGAGTCGAGGCCTTGGCCACCACTGGGGGAGATGATGCAGACCCCCAGCTGGAGCTGCAGCCTTTGCTCTAAGATGAGTGCCCACCGTTCTGCCTCGAGGGTCATCACGGAGCGAGCGCCCTTGACCTGTGCAAATGGACGCAGAACCGTGCCCAGTTACCGAGTTACGTGTACTTAAGGTCTCCCGCCCACCCGGTGGAACGGCCCCCTTCGAGGAGGGGCCCTCCCGCAGCAGCAGCCGCGCCCCGCCCTGTTTGCCCCTTGTTGTGGTTTAACCCGGCAGGCAGCTCAGCACCACACAGCCGTTCGCTCACTCCCCCCCACCCCCCCAGTGGGATGGGGGAGAGAGTCGCGAAAAAGAAAAAAAAGCTCGTGGGTTGAGATAAAGACAGTTTAATAGGACAGAAA
>VXAL01001589.1:124097-169066 GCA_013399475.1 Chauna torquata | reverse complement strand
CAAGCTCCAAGTTTAACCACAACTAGCAGGGCCAGCACTTACAGTAAAACACATGAAATCTATAATCATTTAGATGAAAATGGGGTTATGATGACAGGGCAGCCGTCATTGTTACTGCTGGCTACTAAGTAGATCAGTGCAACCAAGTACCTGATTGACATGCTGAAATGTACAGGTGTTTTGGTACAGTAACTTGATTTAGCACAGCCACACATACAATCAGACATCCATAATTCTACTTTATGGAACTCCTTACTGCAGCATAGGCACAGACTTCCCTACCTTCCCACCAAGCTATATAGATTTTCTAAATGCATGCAAATGTACCCAAGATGGCTCATTTTGTTATCAATTCCCCAAGTGCTAGCATTCTAATCATTAACTAATTGTCTCTGTGCTCTATTGACAACTTGGCCACCTTCTTGCTAATTTTTGCTGACATGATGGAGGCCCTGAAGAACTGGGTTAACCTTTCAATGTCCATTGAAGATCCACAGGTCTGATGACGATTGATTGACCTGGCCTCTATGTTAGATAAAACCTCATCAGCTTTCCGAGCGATTTGTGTAATGAGGCGTCAGTAATTGACAACAGGTAAGTGAACTTAGAAGTCCCCTTCTTTATTGCTCTGCTAAAATGAGTAGAAAATTCACATATCCATAATGGGTACAAACTCATAAGAGTTAAATACGGATATGTATGCGTGCATTATAGTATCATATATTTTGTTCCTACAGATATATATAAAAACATGGGTATAATGTGCATAAAATATATGACACTTAGGTTCTCTTCTTACATACATGTGATGTGTGTATTTTATATATGCGTGTGTGTATAAATATATATAATACATACATATTGTACTTGGTTTGTTACAGAGACATATGCTCTATTCTGTGTTCTCATAAAATCTTCTGCATGGTTTATGCAGAAGTCTATATAGCATGCATCAATCTGCATTATGATAACACAAAGCTACAAAATGTCTTCTGTTTCCAAATACTTACTGAATGTTCAAACAGTAAATTGGAGCTGGGTATCCAGATTCTTGGCTGCCCACCTAACTCTGACTCTATTAAGAACCGGCATTAAATGCTCTCAGATGAGCACAGGATAGTTGCCTAGCTGTACTTTTTAAGGGTAGTTTGCACAGCCCAACACATGTTTTCTCAGTGGTGCTGCATGGATTATGGGAAGTGCCACGTTCTCATCTCTATGTGAGTCAGTTCTGCTGTTCCCATTTCGGGTCATTTCTATGTGTTTCCAAACATTTATCTAAAGCAAGACTCACCTTTTTGCTGTGAAGACGTACCCCAAATGATTGAAACTGTTCTAAAAATAGAAAGGGAACAACTGAATTTGCAGTGCTATAAGCCTTTATGGTTGTCTTCTTTTAATTTTACATTAAACAGGTATAAAACTACCCACGTGGGTAGTTACAATACAAGATGAATAATACAAGATGAAATAAGAGCAAATATTATTAACAATGAGTGATCCTCTAGATGACTCATCATAGCCAGGTGGAGAACATGAAATATTTCATCTACACAGATAGGCACAGAGCTATATACACCAAAAGCACACACNCCCCCCAAAAAAAAAAATCCCACCCAGAATTCTCGATTTTGTATGCTAGTTCATCTGTGGAGAAACAGAAAATCCCTTGTCTTCCCTCTTTCACTCAGAGTCCCTACACTTTCTTCATTCCTCTCTTTTTTTTTGTGCCAAAATATATGTTCAGTTTCCAGATAACTCTGTGTTGGTGTTCATGTGGCCATCAGTGCTTTTCATCTGATGACACAGACAAAACTGGCAGCTCTTGTCACAGTTAAGCCAATATAATCTCACACATGTATGCACATTTCTGTTTGATTCTTTTGTGAAAAATTGTTTGTATTTTGAAGGTTTTCAAGAGTCCATATACTTATCTTCATCCGTTATTTGTATTTGGCACCACATTGCTTTTAATAAAGTTCAGTTAATTACAATGATAATTAAAGAAACAGACTTTCATAGAAAGTAAGACATTTCTGTAGAAATGAGGACTCTAGATATTGCCTTCAGAAAGAAGAAAATAGAATTTCATTTGCATGTATGTTGTTAAATTACGTTCTTTATATGTTTTATTTGTCTTCTAGAATTTTGGAACAAGGGTCTGAGCTGCTATTTCTTCCTGTATCATGATGAAATATGTCTACTGGAAAGATCCTATTTTTATTTGAAATTTATAAGACTTCTCTGCATTTTTAAAACTTCCTTTTTAAAAACATTTAAAATAAACAAATGAACAACCTACTATTCCCCAACAATATCTCCTATCATAAAGAAAACACTAAATAGTTTAAAATGTTATCTAAAATTAAAACAGTCTTAGTTGAAATGAAACATAATGCATAAAATCCTGGCACAACTAAAATCAATGGCAAAGCTATCACTGACTTCAGTGGGCAAAGGATTTCTTTAATGTTTCTTGTGTATTGCAACGGCTTGTTAAAGTCTTCTCCTGAATTTACTGGAGGAAACTACCAATTTCTTCAATTATAATTCTTACAGGCTATCCCTTGAAAATCAAGAACGTTATCAAACAAGAAAGTGAAGATACACTGACCACTTTCTACTGGCCTACTATCAAAAGATTACAGACAGGCCCCAACCCTCATAAAGCATGTCTTCCTCCCTTGGCACAGACCCTCCCTGCCCCTATACTTTGTCCTGTTCACTTTGAGGAAGCCAAACATGAGGTCTAACCTTCCCATAGGCAGAGACCTTTAGATAGCACAGTTCCTAAATATGACCAGAGAGCAGTGCAGTCCAGGAGAAAAGCTGGTTGCATTTGATTCTAGAAAAGAAGTTGGATTTGGGAGGAGATCATACAGAGAGGTATTTTTTATTTGGGTTGATGGTGTGATCGCTTTCCACAGTGAGTTATTGCCTCTCTTGGGCTGCAAAGCCCATTCTTCATCATTGTCCTGCAACGATGCTCTCAAATAAAAGTAACACAGCATAGGTACCTTTGTATGTTCCTTACCATTTTTGAAAAGTCGATTGGATTTAGTTAAAATAAGGCAGCCAGGGATCCGAAACAAAAATATAGGAAACAGTGTATAATTCAACAAACTAACATATTTTTAAAAAGGTGAAAAGTATCTTGAAACCTAGGAACTGAATCTATAGTAAAAATACAAAATGAATAACCTAAGTCTATAGGATATAATTTTTTTTTCTTAAGGTACTTTTTACTTTTTGTTTTAGCATTTGTCTCTAGAAAACAGTTTCTTTTCTTTCAGTGTGGTGATTGGATGTAAATGACTAAACTTTATAATAATCTTTGTACTCAGTTATGTTTGTCTATATCAAAAACATATCAATATGGAAGCAATAGATTGAAATTATTCTTACATACTTATGTATGCACATATATTTTTTATATATATATAAAATCTCTGCAAAAAATCCTTGTAATAAAAAAGTATATATAATGGCAACTTCTACTGATCATTTTAAAATTTAAGTGTTAATACAGTGAAATTTCATGCTGCAGATAATTCTTATTGAGTGCTATTTGCTGTATGTATGAGAGAGGACTAATATGTAACAACAATATTCTAATCACATTTGTATTAAAACTATTGGAAATAGAAGATTACCAGCTAAGTAAAAACAGAAACATGAGGTCTTGATTGAATATATTACATTTAAAGTACAGATTTGATTGATAAAATATGTTGTATCTTCTATATTAGATGGTATGCAATAAAGAAAAATCTAAACCGTGTGATAATGTTTATGTTAACAACCAATAGTGGAAAAGGACAGTTATCAGTTTACTGAGAATTCATCAATTTTATATAACTACCTATATTTTAAAAATAACTGCAATAGCAAAATTTTTGTGAGAACACACCAGCATTGTTGATAGCTGAAGAGACAGAGACTTCACGTAGATACAGAGTATATAGGTAACATTTTCAAGAGCACTTAAATGATTTAGGAGTTTGAGTCTGACTGACTTTCAAAGAAAACCTTTTAAGCAGTTTTTGTAGCACAGATCTGCTCCAGAGCACAGATAACAATGGGAAGTCAATGGAAAGATTCACACTTCCTTCAGCTGCCTTAGATCTGTACCTTGTTAAGATATATTTGATGCATTCCCACAGCTTTTCAGCTGCAGTGACAAAGTTGTTGTGACTCTTTGGGGTAGGCATGGGTCTGGTGAGAGAATTCATCACATGTATCGTATCTTCGGCTATTTTGAGTATTAGAAGTAGCTTTGCATGCGTAATATTGTGTTCAATGCTATATTGCCTTTGCAAACAGCTGCACTTTTTCTCTGTTAGCTCCACCCTAGAATGATTCACCTTGATGAAATCCCAGGCAGTAGTGCAAAGGAAGCCTAGGAGTTACTTGGATGGTACAACAAAGGGCCCAGCTTCTTATTTTACCTAAATCGGCTTACAAATCTCAGTTTTAGGTTGAAAGAACAATGAATCATGCAGCAGACGGTAGGTGACGACCATTTGTCGTTATGTTTCCGTATTAAAACAAGGTAGGTGTGAAAATTCCACAGAACTAGCAGGATCGATGCTCACAGTAACACTCCTTCCTCTCTGCTGGTTCCTATTACCATAGGGAAAGCAGAAATCTGGCATCTATTACTAACAACAATAAGTAAACCTGGTGCTTAATCAATCTAATAAAGAATGTTGTTGCCTTGGGCAATTGCTTATGCATGTTGCCTACCCACAGGACCACCAAGCTGAGCGTCAGCAAAATTCCATCTTTGGCTCAACCCACATGTGCTCTTGTTTACCTCTTTCTAATGTAATTATTTTAAGATATTCACAACATGATTAGTCTTCCTTATAAAAGGTGTTTTGGTGGTTACAGTTTTCTTAAGGTGATCTCTTTAAACCTTTTTCACTATCTCATGATCTTCTTGAATACTTGGTCTGAAAACAAATATATCAATACAAAAATAATTCCTCCTCTGTACAGTGATGGTACCAACATGGGCTGTTTCTGATGTAAAGCTGCAAAAGGAACTTACTCCTATGTCTAACATAAATGACTTAGGCATTAGACTAGAAAGACTTCAAGCTCCTCTACTATTATACTTTTTCTAAATAATTATTCATGAAAGTAGATCACACACTCCCTCCTTCTTCTGCTCCTACTCACAGCACCGTGACTTTGACCAGGGATTCCGGTCTGAAACCCCAGAACTCTACATGAGAACAGTTTTGTCAAACCTGATGTTAGCTTCACTAACAGGTAGTGTCTGGGCTGTTTTCAGTGACGAGTGTTTTCTCAGAAATTCCCAGCTAGCTCTTTTGCAATTCCCAGTCCCCTGCCCACAGCTTTAGTTCTGTATTCTCTTGCTTGATGCATTTTTAACTGAATACAATGGCTGGAGCTCAGTAATTACAGCTTCCCTAAGTTCATTTTTATTCTGTGCTCCCTGTCTAGATTTCCTCCAACCCAGAAAGCTGAGGAAGCATCCCTTCAAGGATCCCTGTGGAAGGAAGACAAGGTTGGCTCTCAGACCTCTCAGATGGTCTGTTAGAGGAATAAATTGCTCCTGAAACTCTTATACCAAGGTTTCACATTTAGGGGACTGCTTACAAAGGGAAGCACGCATGTGGACTTGAGAGCACTTTCTTGCCATTTCCCAGTGAACAAGGATCTCAGATCCAAGAAGGGCAGGATGGTCCCCAGCGGGTCTGCAGGAGACACAAAGCATGAAAGGCACTATGGAGGCCACATTTTCTTCATGCAGAGATCCATGAATACCTGGGGTTTATTGCCTCTGGACAGTACTTTGGGGCAGGGTCCCTCTTTTGAAGTCTCTGTGCCAGATAAAACTGCATCTTGCAGAATCAATACACTGCTCTCCTCCTCCAAGTGGTGCTTTGAGATGTTGCTCTGTGCTGCACTGAGGTCACGGGCGGATTAGAGGAAATTTATGAGAGATTACTTTAAAGATGCTACTGACCCTTGTTTTCTGATAGTGCAGAACAAACCAATTGTTATCTAAGACTATAATGAAAGCTTAAACATAGTTCTCTGCCATGATTACAATATCTTATCACCAGCCTGGCTATTTATTCTCTAATTAGGAAAGCAATGTCCAAGACCCTGAGAGGAAGTGCCCACACAGAAGCTGTTTCTGTCTATGTCGAGGAGCACTACTCCTAGCTGTCACTGCATGGCCCGGGATGCACCCTGCTAGTCCCCGCACGCCCTGCCGCATAAAGTCCGTGGGAGCTTGCCTCTACCAGAATTAACTCTACCGTCCGGTTTCATTAGAGGCACAATTTTTCCCTCTGCACCCTACAGCTTTCTTCTAAAAGGTCTGAAAACAGTCAATCAGAAGCAAAAGATTTATTTTTGTTTTAACACCTTAACAACTGACTCTTTACCTTGTGCTGACAAGTCATTCCTTCTGTAGGCAGCGTTGCTACCTGCACTGCTCTGCTGATGAGATTTCCACTGTGTTCTCCCCTGAGTTTCCATGGAAATAGTTTATTATTGTTGTCAAGGATGGACAATCCAAATACATTTTAAAGAAGTGTAATGTAAAAACTGCAAAACATACTTGTAGCTGTCAACTTCTTCCAGCAAGATCTTGTCTTTTCTATTCTATTCTTTTCTTTTCTATTCTTTTTTCTTTCTAAATGAGCAGTTTCGATGTAGGCATTAAATTAGCAGTAGTATTACAAGAAAATATTATTTTAACACACTTAGAAATGGAGAAGCTGCATTAGAAGATTAAATTTCAGAAGAACATAGATAAACTTCTTTCAATCACTTTGGTATATACGACATTTTTTCTCCATTGCAGTGTGGGGGAAAAGCTAATCAATATTAATCAAGGCTCATTTAAGTAAATCAAAATTTTAATAAACAACCTAATATTTTTTTCTTAAAAAGGAATTTATTGCAATTTAATATTTATAGGGTCACATTACCCATCACAGTTCTGTAAGCGAACAGCATGATTACTTGCATGAAGACTATGTATGTACAGGATTGGGACTACTGGGAGTAAAGACAGAAGAATCTCAAAATATTCACCCATCTCCAAATGATTTTGACAAACACCTGAACTCCCAATCCACTTTTTATCCCCGTAAGACTCCTGAGAGTGCCTGCCCCCAGAATAAGGGTCTATATGTGGGTCCTGATGCTCAAAGCTTTTTATGAGGGGGGGTCTTGCACATCTGGCTAGGCCCCCCCGAGATCAGGCCGAGGTTCCTGGGACCTAGGCATCTGACTCAGCTGCGAAGCTGCAAAATGGGTGCATTTCTTATCTCAGTGATCCAGGATCATTGAGAGGAATAAAATGTACGAAAAAATATAATCTTTATATATTTCCAAGTATAATTTATTTGAGAAGTCTGTTCAATAAAATTCTCCCATTTGGATAGAAACTATACGGCATTCCTGAAGTCTAAATAACAGATTCTCTAAAATTTAATGTGCATTTTTCCCTTTCAAAGTAAGTTATCCTATTGACAGCATCTGCCAAACACAACTTTTCCATGCCTGGGACCTGAAGAAGGATGCCAAAATTTAAAATTCTCACCTCAGAACCAAGTGATGAACTAACTCAGTTGCAGCCACTTCTTTTACAACCAAAAAAAAGGTGGCTGATATTACATCAATTGCTATTTCAGCCACAATAAATGACAGAATCTTCTCAAATCAACTTCCTTCCCTCTAAACCTTAGTTTGAAAATAAGACATATAAGTAAATAAGTAAATAAGTAAATGAATAAATAGAAACCTATAGACGTTAAGCTCAGGTACATGCAAACTCGCTGTATTTAAGAAAGCATTCAGATTCATCCATAATTAATTCAGCCAAGCACATAGCCACGTCTTAGTCTTTGTCTTATCTAGAAAAATAGATTTTGGTATGAAAATTTCTCCACTGACTCATCATTTCCTGACTAACAATAAATTGAACATTAAGCACTTTATATAAGCTATGTTAAGTCTACTGCTGAAATAGGCTGTTGAAATAAAGTTTTTACAGAAATTACTCCAAACAAGTGTGAAGTTTTGGTGACGACATTCTTCCTGCAGATTGTCTCAGGCCACTTACAGAACCCTGCAGGAGAGAGACCATCCTCTGCTGCACTGTACTAGATGGTTCAAAGCAAAAGTATGAAAAGTTAGAAATTTTCCCTTAAATTTCTAGGACTGCTCCAGAAGGGGCTTTAAAACGTAAACAGATACTAGAATGGCTGTGTATTATTTTTTATTTCCCTTTGGTCATGTCTTTTTTACTATGCCTGTATTTCTATCTAATCATTTATTACGACTATGCCTAATCCAAAACTAATTTATGTCAATAGAGGAACTTCTGATATGTTCAGCAGACTTTGAATCGGAATGTTAATTTTGTATTTTCCTAAGCTTAACTTCCATTTAAAATAATTATGTTATGCCTTGAGCACACTGGCAGGGGATTTATTTCAATTGAAATTATTCCTAAAGAACAATACTGTCTTTATATGTCCACTATAAAATGCTTTTATTAATGTTATACATATGCACAGCATAAAATTTACATATACGCACACTATATACATGCATAGAATAGTAACATACCTAATTTTCATTTTCCTTTTTTATTTTTCTATTTTTAAAATATAGTGTTTTTTTTAATTATTTTTTTGTTATTATTTTTATTTTTTACCAGAGCCTGTAGCTGGTAAAAAATCTTATTCTTTGCCTAAGAAATGGGGCATTGGGTAAGTTTCTTCTTGATTTTCAAAATAAACTTTGTGCTAATTTGTAATTTTCTGTTTAGCAGCTGATGAAAATCGACAAATGGGAATTTCCCATGCAATTTGTGCTTTTCCAGCATTATTTCTGTGGCTAAAGCCTATTAATACAAATTGCATTAAAAGCCTCAGCTTCCATTGATGCTGTTAGCACAGTCAGAGCTTTCAGTATAATTTTACTATTTGATAGATGTCAGGTATTTAACTAATGTGATTTATTTATTTTTAACAGGCATTCCAGTCCAACAGCAGCAAAATGTCCTTCCAAAAACTTTTCCTACCTTAATGTTTTGAAAGGTACTTTTGTTTTTGTGCAGCTAAAGAAAAAAAAAAAAAAACAAATTCCTTATGTGCTTTTGGAGCTCGGTAAGAAAAATGTGAGCAGAGTGGAGGGCATGGGGTATCTTTTTCAGATGTTGTGATGTGAAGGATTTTCTCTCTCATCTCCCAAACCCTGTAGATGGAGCCCTCCACTAAGATCTTGCTGTATCTCTAGCACAGATTGACTTCTTTTGGGTTGATGATGATTGATCGTGTTGTTTTCTTCATTACTTTAAACCTAATCAGTGCTTGGTGTAATTTGAGTAATGATTGCTCATTATTGGCAATTGTGAAGTTTAAGGCTTTCTTCATTTTACCTCACAAGACAGCCAGTTGGGAGATGCTCGTACATCCCCATTTGGGCAATGCTTGAGGTAAGAGAAGGGGGAACCATCATCAGTAATAGGCAGTAGCGAGAGCTTTGTGCAAGTTTATTACTGCATGTTTTCTTGGCAGGGAGCTCCTGGTGTTACCCCTGTGATCAGATCTGATCCTGAAAAAACTGAGTTTCTTAGCTGTCTATATCATTTAGGCCTTACTGAAATTCCTCAGTTCAATAAATCATGCTATTTCTTAATAATGTGTCTTATAAAGTGATATGGATGGATTTGAAAATAAAAGGTTTTCCATTTCCTGAAAAAAAGGGGAAAGAAGAAAAGATAATGAATGAGGATCATCTGAGGGCCAAAGCTATATTGTTCCTCATTATCCAAATTCTGCTGCTAACTTTGCTATTTTGAATTAAGAATAAGGGGTACTGCATAATGGAGTGGCTGATTTACAGGCGCTAAGCTTGGTAAGCAGAGAAAAAGATGTTAAGTTGTTCAGTACCTGGAGGACACACCATGGGAGTGTGGCTAAGCCCTTCGTTTCTGCTGAAATTATGCTAAGGACATAATGAATATCTATATAAATCAGAAAATTTCAGATTCAGTTATGGGAGAAAGGACAGTTTTTCTCCATGGGGCTACTTCCACAGTTACAGTGCTAAGTATAGATGATTATAAATAATGATTTATCCCAGCGTAAGAAGAAAGAAAATATGTTTAATTTCCATATTATTGGTAATTCTTACCACTTGCTTCAGCATATTAAGCCAAAAGTTGCATGGGATACTTTATGAAATGTTTTACCAGTTAAAAAAAAAAATCGCTGCATAGTGTAGTTGGGATAAAATATATGATGCGTGTACTAGATATCACAGTTTTATCCACTCTATTTTCAATGCTCTTATTTTATGTTTCCATTGACAAAAATCATTCAGAGAATATTTGCTAGCCAATACTTTAAAATGCTGCAATGTTTTTCAGTTGTCTTTTACATCCATGAAAAATTTGCACTAAACACAAAACATATGAACCTCAATTTGTTCTACAGTAAACCAGCTAATTCTGGGTGAAAAGGTGTCCAGAGGCATCAATGGAGCTTGCACGGAGCTATTCTCTCTTTGTAATTCCACAAGGCATTTTGTAGTAGAGAAAGCAGAGATGCTTTCTCTCTCTAACTTACTAAGCTGACATCGAACAGCCAAGAGCATAGTATCAGTGACGTGCTCAGTAACTGAGGTGCCTTCAAATGAGGAGGTTACGCATTTCCTACCCGATGTGATCACGCTCAGCCTTAGGGGCAGTTCCAGCGCATGCGGCAGCACTGATAGAAAGAGTCTTAGTGACAGACCAGGCACTTGCTGGCGGGGACAAGATATCTCATTTGCTTAAGTTAGACCAGAGGACCTCGGCATGGATAAAGCCCCTTTTTTTTGTTTTTGTTTTCCCTCCCTCTCTCTCTTTTTTCTACTTTGCTTTTTTTCTGGAGAGAGACTACTATGACTATGCAAGTAAAAATAAATACATTCTGATATTATAACATCACAATAATGTGATCGTTTGAATTCATACTGAGAACTGTAAAAACAATATGCTTTCTGATTGAATTATTCAAGCTCTTAGCTTTTAAGTTTCAATTATAGATATAAACAACTGTATGCAAGAGAAACTGAACAATAAACAGCATTTTCTAGTTGAGGTATAAAAAGCAGCGAGTTGCGGAAAATGATTTTTTTTAAAGATGAAAGTGTAGCCCATCATTAAGATCAAATCTAAGAGAGCAGAAGCACTGCAAAGCACAATGTTGCTATACTACACTACTCCAGATGTAATACTGCACAGACTTACTTGGCTGTGATTCTGACTTATTCAGTAATTACAAGCAACAAAGAAAACAGGCATGTGATAAGTGTACGTTCAAATACTGAGTTTAGATGAAAAGTAGTATGCAAAACCTTTAAAATAAGTATAGAAGGCAAAAAGATGTTTTAAATTCTTCCTAGAAATGCAAAAAAAAAAAATGCACGCAATTTTTTTAAAGACAACATGGATAGTTTGAAAAAAAAGAAGGAAAAAAGAAAATGCACAGCAAAATACAAAACACTGTGTTTTCTCGCATACAGACTAACACTGTACTAACACTGCTTGTGTCTTAGAAGGCTTTTGCACAGCACGTTATAGTCTTACAAGCCTATATATGCAGAAACAAACTATGTAGTGGAGCTTATGTGTATGTGAACTGAAATAAATAAGAATCATTCAGTTTTAATAAAGATTAAAACCATAACAGAAAACCAGGATATTTATAGCCCTAAATTAACTTACCATGTTGGTACTATAATCTGTGTTACTGATTCTAACCTCCCCTCCCCAACAACTCTCTGATCTTACATCTTCATTTGGGGCCTGATGCTACAAGCATGTGTGCATGTATTTACAAGTCCTGTAATAATGTCACAGAAGCCAGCTGCATTGTCTTGATGGCTGGTATTGCTGACCTAATGAGGCAAAGCCATGTATAGCTGTTTAACTTTACGCGCTGTGAGTAGCCATACTTATGTCATATGTTGAAGTTCTTCTCTATCAAAATGTACAGAACCGAACCATCGAATGTTTTAACAGCTCTCACGCTTTTTCTTTTTATTGTGGGACAAAAACCATTACCGCAAGCCTCAGAAATAGTTATTAGCAAAGTCACTGTTTACAGGGACTGTATTTTTTGGATACATTTTAAAATATGGAAGTAAAGATTTCCTTTTCTGTTTGGGAATCCAAAAAAAATCAGTTACCTTAAAAATTTAATTCTTCTGCAAAAAGCCACCTTTTAGTGAAAATGATTCATGGTCAAAGCCATTTGATTTCCTGCAGTCCCTAGAAATATTTTGGACATGCAGGCACATTGGAAACTCCTGTTTATCCCTAGTTGTATCGATCACTCTGGTTTCGGATAGCGATGCAGCCCTCTCCTTCTCTAATCCTTGGCCACTCACTTCTGCTCTGGCAGAAGACATGTTTTTGTCTCACAGGTTAATTTTNATGAGTATCGATCACTCTGGTTTCGGATAGCGATGCAGCCCTCTCCTTCTCTAATCCTTGGCCACTCACTTCTGCTCTGGCAGAAGACATGTTTTTGTCTCACAGGTTAATTTTCAGCTGGTTCAGTCCTTACCCCTGGTTCACTGTGTGGCTGCAGAAGTGCTCCCACGGGCACAAGCCAGGGTGGCAGGAGGTCAGGAAGCTGCAGCGCGGTAGGCTGGGCAGTGTGGGCAAGACTTCTTTTGCTAGCAGGGTTGGTTTATACCGATGTAAGCTGTTCACCAAACTGCAGCCTAATTCACCTTGAATGGCACTCACTTGTCTAAAAAGTCAATGGCACGTGGTTTTAGCTGGAAAGGAGGACAGCAAAACTAGTTGGAGAGCACTAAATATACAGTAGGACTGTTAATGTTTCACAGCTTGCATTGCTTCGCAGTTCTACTCTGCATATGGAAGTAACCATTGAAGAGAGCCTAACAAGGTTGAATCTACCTTTTCTTTCTTAACATGCACTCTTGGCCATTTTTTATACAGGTGAATAAAATAGATGACCAGGCCACATGTAAAGAGGTGGCAGAAGCATAAAATCAGACCCACAGTTTAGATATGGGCACAAACTGAAATATTATAAACAATTTCTTCCTTTCTGATTTAATTCTGATTTGAGATCTAATTTCTTGGTATGCAATAGTTATATATGCATATACATTCACATACCCGTAACTACAGAACTTCTAAAAACAGGATTTCCACTTTTTTTGGCATATTTTTCATCATTTATCATCATGATTAGTTTTAGATTAGACCAATATGTATTCCCATTTTAAGTTGTTTTGAATGAGATTCAATATTGATTGCACGTGTTTTCCCACATCAACATGAACAGAAAATGAATGATAAATACACTCTCTATGGATGTTTTGAATACAGCAACATTTGGGGGTTAATGAAGGTAAAGGAAAAACTTTCAGATAGAATCATTGGCCTTCTGCCACAAAACTAGAGAAGTAAACTGGAGCTGTAATTTCAAGTTTTGAGGGAGCTGAAATACGAGTGCAAATCAGATCTCCAAGCATAGCACAGTGCCCTGCACACAGATTTTAGGTCCATTCACCCCATGAATGGAGAAGCATCAAGTGCTACTAACTGATGGAAACTATGGTCTAGTGGCTGCAGTGGCATTCCTCTTTCATTTGCACATATTGGAAGAAGAGGTGGATAGATGATACCATATGTCAGAAATAATTACAATGCTATCGAGTCTCAGTATGACAGAGAGGCAAGTAATGACTTTGGCTAGGGACAGAGAGAATATAAAGCCTTTTTTTTTTTTTTAAAGAAAAAAAAAAGGTCAGTGTCTGGGAAGATCACCAGAGCTGGGAGTGGGTGAGAACAGCAAATTTTGAAGCCAATTTTTCTGGGTTTCAAGCAAAACAACAATCTACATCACTAATAATTCACAGGAAATTTTAGTTATCTATTTTCTGCATCTTGGAATAAGCGAAAAGCATCTTTTCAGCTGGATTGCCACATTCAAGAGCTGACTGACATTTTTATGTGATGTCATCCAAAATCAAAATCATACTTGCTCCCCTTGGTGTGGTTCTTTGGGCTGAGAGTTCAACACATCACAAAAGGAACCCGTAAGAATGAATCGCATGGGGGTTAGCTTTTGAGGAGCAGATTTTGAAAAATCAGGACACAGCTATCTTCCCTTTGAAAACCATAAGATTCTCCTACCGAGTTCAGCAGGTCTCTACTTGCACAAACTATTTGTTTTTCCAATGACCCAATGAGGTGTAACCGCTGTGCCATTCCACTTCCCAGGCATTAGTCCCACAGCCCAATAGTCTGCCCTAGCTTTTGTCAACCTCTCTCTTTTGTGCCTCCTTCATTACTAGTTGGGTAAATGTGCCTGAATTGAGAACTAAAAAATTTCTGCATGTTTTGAAAGAATTTTAGGTGTTTCACTGAGCAAAGAAAACTTAGGTACAGGACTGCATGGTTGTCCTGAGAGATGATTTAGAGGCGTAATTTGCCTGAGAAATTGGTAAGATCCTAGAACAGCAAAATATTGCAGGACCCCGCCCCTCAGAGAGAAAAATGAAGCCAATCATATGAGCATTAAAAAGTTGAGAGTGATCCTTGTAACACTTATTTAAAAATCAACCACCAAACTGCCTGGAAAGTTGAGGGGCCTCACTAAAATATACCCTCCCTCTGCTCAATTGCTCCTGCCAGAGGACTTCTTGTCTCTAAAGTTCACAAGCACTCCCATTGGGGAAGAACAGCAAATATGAGCTATTTTCCAGAAGTCGTCTAAGGCATGCCTTATTTCCCAAATCCTTCTTAAAAATGTTCAGTCCTATCTAAAATGACAGCAAACATTGTACAGCAGTAATGTTTAGTACGGGGCCAGATCAGAAGAACGAGGCCAATTTATACCAGATGAAGAGCCAACTTGCAGAGGTAGCCTGCTGATACAGGGCTGTGGCTCTGGTTCCACAGACTTGAAAGCTCACACTCAGGCCTTCTAGGAGCTTTGCTGATAAAGGGATTTAGGAGTCTTTCTGGACCACTGGTGGCTCAGTGGCAGAAATTTCTGCAGCTGGATGAAATGCCTGGAGTGTATGATTCTTAGATTCCCTAGTCACTCCCTTGGCAACAGTGGCACATTGTGCAGAGGTAACTGGAGTTCTTGAAGGCCAGTATGGATCACGCAGCTGTCTTCTGTAGCAGGAGCCTGCTCCCTGTGTCTGAAGTGGTCCTGCTCATTCCTATTCTCCTGTGTTTTTCAGCCTTGCTGTGTAAGCATGTCCAGTTATGCCACTCGACATTAAAATAGCTGCCAAGTGAGTCTGCTTCTAAGACAGGATTACTCTAGTGGGAGAACAAACTAATACATTTCCCAGACCTTCTCCCTCTCCTCCTTGATAGCCAATGCACCCATAACGTACATTTTTTGGTTTACTCTAGACCTAAGGGCAATATTTTGCAAAGCTTCTTGTTCAAGTCCTGGTAACACATAACTTTCAAGCACGCACTTTGACCCTCCCTGAGCTTGGAACATTGCTCTTTGGCAATTGAGAGTATTTTTCCATCCTTCTGATGACTTAATTATATAAATAAATCTTTGAGGCTGATATGGTTGCCTCTAAGTTTCATTCCTTGGCTGAATGCCTCTTCTTCTCAAAAGTACTGTCAAGTATGGATAGGACAGCATGGGAAAAACAAGATTCTGGTCCCCACTACTGCTCTTGTGATATTGTGCTAGTGGAAATCAGAAGCCTTAATGTGGAGCTATAACCCTACGAAAAATAACTGGAATAGGACTAGGACATCCCCTACCCTGAGGCAGGATCAGAATGAAACTTCTCTTTAAAGCAAAATGAAGGAAAGAGCTGAAAATATGCTCCCTTTATAAAAAACACTGAGTCTTTGTGATGTTAGTGGGAAGTAGCTGCATGTTTCAAAGAGGAGCAAACATATTCTGTTCAGTCCTTTAGACAACAGTGCTCCAAAGGGGAAGCAACAATAACTATTTATTTTATACGTATTGGTGCAATACAGAGTGTAATACTGAATGTCATCTCTTATCTGCCATGAAAAGACACTACCACCATAAACACCTGAGTGGAAACGATCCCCTGCAATCCTACATCATCTCTGTTGTATACAGTCATTTCCTTGCCTGTTTGTTTACTCAGATTACATGCCCTTGAGCAGTATGTCAGAAATCTGAACACTGATTAAACCTCACAGCTGACCTAACCTATTGGGAAGAAATGTTCATGTATCAGGCAGAAAAAAATCTGCTCAGTTATAACTGTGAAACCCAAATACTATTCAAAATAGGCCAAACACAGAAACCCAGATCCAAACTCTAGGCTCTCTCAGGATGTCCAAGTCTAGATTCAGACTTTGCTACAAAAAAAAGCAACAGTAATAGCACTGTTTCAGCATGACTCAGAGCCAGTTCTTTGGGGTCAGAAAGAGGTCATGCGATCTAAGATAAAATGGGACTTATTTAATACTAACAATATATATTTTATTCCATTGGTTTGGGGTTGTGGGGTTGTCTTTTTTTTTTTTTTAAGAGCTGAGTCTGAAAGGCAAAAACAAGCTTTCCTGATGCATGTCAACTCTGAGATCAAGCATTCCTTATTGGTTATTTATGAAAGACTTTCTTGGCTGACTCTTAGAGTTCTCCTTATCAGTTTAATCATAATTAGTTTATTATTGCTCCCTGTAAAGTCTAGGAAATCAAACTCCGAGTACAACATGATTTAAAGAGCTTGTTTTATAATTTTGCTCTCAATGTCCTCTCACTGTGTTTTCAGATGGCAGGGAAAACTCCCTGGAACTCAACAATGTTCAGAAAATTGTTTTGATTAGTAGAACTGTTATCCAGTCCTCTTGCTTGATCCCCAGTTGATGGACTTAGAGATAAAGTTTAAGTCCTGAAATGCTCAGCAACTACAAGGTGTATAATACAACCACCCCCTGAGGATTCAAGCATTTCACAAACTATTTCCAAATGGTGCTCTGTAGTTAACCCTGCTTAAAATGCAAGCTGCTCCAACAGGTGGAAGCAGTTTTGTACTGCATATCTCCTCTGTCAGGTTGAGAAGGGATCGTTTGTATCACGAGCACCACAAAGTACTGTAAATGTCACTGTTTAGAGTTCAAAACACTGAACTGAGTGTTTTCCACTGCGGTACTGGCCAGAAGGCAGTGGTATACGCTACAGGAAAACATCATAATTAACCTGGTGCACCATGTAAGTGTTCCCTTACCCAGCAAGACCAGGGGACAGAAAAGCAGATACTTGCCTTTTTGGCCTTCTGCTCTTGTTTCATTAACTGCATTAGATTAATCTGCCCCAGCATAAGGATAGCTAGAACAGCTTTTGGTGAATTCACCAAGTTCTGCCAGCAGTATTTTTGGTGGCTGGCAACCAGGGCATAGCTTATTAAATACACAAAAAGCTGCAATGGAAATGCTATGGGATGTTCCTGAGCCTCAGTAGTTTGCAGAAGAAGTGCAGCAGTTCAGTGACTCAAGTCCACTTTCACTTGAAAAAAATCAACCCACTATTCCAGTATTTCATGGCAAATGAATACAGAAATTCCAGCCTTAGTTTGAAACCACAAGCATGTGCAGGGTTAAATTGTCACTAAATGCTATTTTAACTTGGATTCTGTGTAGAAATTTTGATGGTAAAGTAAGAAATTCTGTAACTGACAAAAACTATGAAAATAATATGGAGTTATAAAATGTAACCATTTATGGCAGGAAATATCTCCTCTGATATATCTTCTGTATTTCCAGTAGCAGTGTACATACATATTAAAAAGGAATTTGCTTGAAAGTGTGCGATTAGATAACCCATCTCATATTTAATGTTAATTTATGAGCATTAGGCAAGTTCTCATGAAGCTATTTTAAATCAACTCATTGCCACAGAGCTGATCATTTATATCAGTCCTTGTACTCAGGTAGTAAAATTCCATAATTCACTTCACTTCACTGGATAACTCTCAGCAGAAGGCTTTGCTAGCGCTCAATATATTATCATCAATACTAAGGAATACTATTATTTCTCACTTACAGCATTATTCATGATGAATGAAGATGCCCTGTATCTGCTACTGGTACCTTTGATGCTAAATAATCTTATTCTCTCTGAACGTAAAGGCGTGTGGCTGCTCAGAGGAATAGGGAGATTCAGCAGTTCTGTGCTTCAGTCTCAGCTTTGCCACTCACTCCCCTTAGAGACTTGGGCGAATCAGTAAAACTCCTAATCCTGTAGCAGCTGCTCATTGACAAAGCAAAGCTTGACTTCATCGCACCAAGAGCATCCACCACTTTGTCCTGTTCTGTATCAAAGCCTTTTAGCAATAATTGAGAATGAGTCAACAGGAAGACATGTAAGACACCTGCACTTAAGAAGTTATGGGAATCCAAGACACATGGAACTGGGGCATTGACACAGAGATTGCATTGGAAGAGCTATAGAGATATAGACAAAACCTTACAGCCTCAGTATCTGTACGCTGCTACAAAGAGTGCACGGATTCAGCCACAGCCCAGTCCTGCTTTTGCTTTTGGGTTGTATTTCCAGCCAGCTTGTTCATGTGAGCCTGATTGGGAAGTACGATTCATTCGATAAATAATTTCAAAGTTCCTAAACTACTGGAGACTGTGAAAGGGCAAAGTATTATTAGCATTACATGTGGGTCTGAAAGACAAAAAGCAGATTTGGATTTACGAGTTTGATTTCTTTGCCAAAGCTTGGGTATGAACATTCAGTTCAGTTTAGTCTGCAGATAGAGACCTGCTCTGACATTTAGATCTGATTTCTGGTTTCAGATTCCAAATCCACTCAGTCTCTAATATTTGCTGCAAGAGGTCAGATTCGCTTTACCCAACAGCCCTGTGATGCTGCTGTAGCACTGTGGCCAGCTGGCATTCCAGTCCCACAGTCACGTCTACGCTTTCTCCTCATGTCCCCACTGTTGGTTTGAAGAGCTAGACTGACCTCAGAAACTTCAGAAGCAAAGAAGAGACAAACACTCGGATACAAAAGTTGATGTGGGGTTCAAAACGGCATTTGGTAAAAGGACATCTAGGAACACCAGTACTAAGAATATACAATAGGTTTGTGGAGCCCCACATTACTCAATAAACTACTTACTAAACAAAGTGTGCTTCATATGCACTTGCCATGAATTAATTTTCATTACAGTATAGTCCTTTAAGTGGGATATACCTAATCTAACATTAGCAGTCTCTCAAAAACCATATCTTTTCATTGAGTAGGAAAGTAACAGGAAATGGCCATTCCCTTTCCGGTATTGTGCAGAGCTTGATTCAGATGAGGCTTCAATTAGCATTTCTCTTGATGAGTATTTGACAAACTATTATTTAAACTATTTCCACTGCCAGGTCTTTGGAAAAATTACACTCAGTGCCAAACAGTCTGTTAAAAATCTTGCCTAACAAGGCTGCACATTCCGCACTTGAGAATTTAAGCAGATGCTTTATATGGTTAAGAGGAAGAGCTCCCTCCCAGCGTTCACGGTGGAATTTCAGGTTGCATTAATAGTGTCCAAATACCTTCCCACCAGACACATTTCCTACCAAATCATGAATAAAATACATCTTCTGCTCAGGCATCAAAACACAGAGGAGAAAACACATCAGCTGTGATGTCTTAATGAGGAAGGCTGAGAGAGAAAAGGTATAAATTAAGACAAACATAAAATAATATTGCTTTTTGGGGCACGTGTCTTCTGTACGAGCATCTCATAATGTCAGTTGGCTATATGTTAACTAACTTAGTAATAAAGTTCGAAGAAGTACATATTGTATTATTTGAGGGGTATTTGAAGATTGAATGCAATCACTCTCAATAAAACCTTATAGTTGTCTAGCACTTAATGCATTAGAAAAAGGGCAAAGAGGTAATGTGAAGGTGAAGAAAAGGATTACAAAGTGAGTTCAGAGCATTTGAAGCCAGGTAAAGTGTTTTTGAGAAAATCTGTTACCCAGACCCCAGAATTCTCAATGACTCTGGACAATCTCTAAAGTGCTGTAGTCATCAAAACAACTGGGATGTGATGGGAGCTGCTATTTCATGAGATTTCTGCCATTTGCAACCACTGCTGCAACCTCTTGAGAATAAGTTTGGTGAGATTCCAGGCAGAGGAAACCTGGGAAAGAAGGCTCTTCTCTTTTTGAATTGAAACAGAAGATGAAAGCCTGGGACAAATTCCACTCAAGGACTGAAAATTCGCTACCCTCTTGTAACATTCACAAGGCTGTTTCATTTCTAAAATAGAATAAAAGAAAGCAAAATAATATAAGACAAAATGAAATAAAATAATGCTCGCTGATGTTAAGAACTCTGTAACAGAGGACTGAGGACTACAGGTTGCTAAGATATACACTGTACTTTCCAAGCCTTGATCCATGATTTCTTTAATAAAATACTATTTTAGTCAAGATTACTTGCAAGTTAAGAGCTTTTTCGTATAGAATGTCTGCCAATATCTTCAGGTAGTTTTATGGGAGACTGTGCTGGCTGTGACGTCCCAAGTTAGGGCAATAGCCTCAGCATATAAAATGACTTCCCATAGTCCCCAAGCTCCTCTGACCTATGTGACAGAGATGGCTACAACATTGACCTCCTCAACCAAAATTCCAAATGGAACAGCAGTCATCTGTTCCTCTTCATACCACTTTTCCTTATGCCACATGGGAAATTACACAAAATGCGTAAATAACCTAGCATGAACACAGCCAGACATGTTTTAGACCCTTCAGAGAGTATGCTTCACCATCTCTCTCTACAGTCATTCAAAGATGGGGAAATCATTATTACCAAGTTAGAAGTTTGCTTGAATAGTTATTTAAACTAGTCAGTCCTGTAATACACTCTCTTCCACAAAGACAGAGAGTTTTGTATTTCCACTTCCAGCACCACAGGAAGAAATCTCTCCCTTTCTTCACTCTATCCTTTCTGCTAAGGCAGTACCCAATGGCCGGTCAATGAACTGGGAATTTGGACACATGGGTTCCCTTCCTGGGTTAGAACTAAGTGATATTGTGACTTGCTAAAAGTCACCTCACCCACTCCATTTTTCCCACCAGTAGACTGCTGTCAACACCTACGTATTGTCTTTGGCCTGGGGAATCAATGCTGTGGCCCCAAGGATGTGTCACAAAGGCCAACATTCACTGCCCACAGTCAACTTTGAGAAGCAAAAATCTCTATTTCCCTATTCTTCTTTACCACACTGCTTCAACATGGAAGTTTCTTCACGGGTTTCCTGAAAACTTGGATATTTTGTGGTAGGATAGATGGAGAAGAAGGTCCTTCTGAGCTCCTCATGCTGGGTATCTAAAGTCAACAAACCTCATTGAAAACCTTAACTCATGTGAGCTCAACCATCCACGTCTCATCAGGTCATAACCAACCAATCTGTAACAAGTCTGGAATTGTCACAGACATCCTAAGAAGTAAGGAAGTGAGCAGTTTAATATCAGAAAAATTCTGTTTTCAGAAAGATTCTGAATATTTTCAGAGTTTTTTTACCTTATACTGAACATAGTCTACAGATCACTATAGTGTATTTGTATGAGATTCCAGATACAAAGGATTGCCCTGATTTTCACTTCCGCACTTAGCATCAGCTCTGGATACTTACTGCACTACCAAATGAGTTACCAAACAGGTACTGTTCAGCGTCAACAACAATATGGTTAATTGTTTCTTTTTGCTATGATAAATAACAGTGACATCTAAAACAGAGCAATTGGGGAACCACTGGTGAAGGATGAACTTATGGTAAGTGTATTGAGGTACTGCTAGCCCAGATTCCCTGTACAAATTAACACTGGTTTCCAGCTTTGCTAATGAACGGCTGTTACACTTTGCAGCTGGAGGTTTCTACTGCAACAAATACCAAAAGAATTTTTGAGTAGAAGAAGAAGGGACAGGCACAGAGACCGAGAAAGCCTAGTTATTGCTAAGGACCATCATTTGGACGTTTCCTTTAAGAGTGAATTATATATGATAATGGCTTCATTGTCATCAAATAGAATACAATTAATTTTATTTTTTAGTATGTTATCAGCAAGCAAACCACTAGTATTAGCTAGATACCATCTGGGAGTGACAGTTTCCTTATTACAAAATATGTAAAAATATGGACTCCCTTAAGGAATCTGTTGCACTACATCTGCTCTGATTTTTGTTATATGCTAATGGATTTTAACCCAGCATATGAAGCATGTAAAAAAAAAAATAACAGAAAATTTTCAACTAAATTACTTGTTTCACATTTAAAGTGTCACAAAGACAGAGACAGCCACATATGCAGCCTTAGCTACAGGGGACTGGGAAGAAACAAAGGAGTAAGGAAGAGGCATTTCTTACCTGCTGTTTTGTTATCCAAGCCTCTCTCTCAAGAGAGATTCTAGCTGCCCACATAATTAAGGCCACTTGATATGTGAAGGAAGTATTGGGACTATACACAGCTAAATCTCCAATAAGCTTAGGTGATAACAAAAGATTGTGACTGCTGAAGCACAATTATCTTCCTTATTTCCCTCTGTTCATAATATTTTAAACAATCACAATGATTAAAATGGGCTATTACAATTAAGAGACTATTCTCCAGGGTAGAGGGTTGGATTTTCGTGGTCTTCACACATTTCCTTAACTTCCCTTGCAATGATCAGATTGTGAGACTCAGCTGGAATGACAAACTATTCAGTTAGGTAACGAGGAGCTGTCTGGATTAGACAGAGAATATGGCAGATTAAAAACCCTCTCTGCTGAAATACCAGTGTCATCATCTTTGAAAGAATGACCCATTACCAGAGCTGGAAATAAATGACTGTGCTGCAAACACAGGGCAGAGGAGGGCTGTTCTGTGGTTTTGTTTTGTCTTTTTTTTTTTTTTCCCCTGTACAATTATGCAGAGCTGTAGCTTTAGGCTAACAGAATTTTTGCACTTGTAAAGCAGTTTGGTATGAATTGCTTTTCCATGGATCTGTGTCCCCAGGCCCTGCAATGTGAAATATACCAGGCATTACATTTTCATTAGCATCAACACAGGACGTTTCTATGTATTAAGCACTAAAAAATATTTCATGATCTGTTTACACTTCATATATATATTAATTAGAGCCGGGAAGTTTTTGACTGCACATAAGCTTTTTGCGTAACTTTTCTTTAAATAAAAGTAATGCACTGCCAGCTGTGGAGTCCCAGAGATTTTCCAGACTATTTGGAAAGACTATCTCTTCTCTTGCTTGTGCGTGTATATAAACATGCATATATAAATATATACATACATGTATGGCCACACGCATAAATGCTCACACATAAAAGATATTATTTACAGGTGTAAAGACGTAATTCACAATGAAGCTCTAAATGCAACATTTTCTGGAAAGAAATATTGTGTAAGTGATTGTACTCTAAATGTGTACAACGTCAGTTAATGTTAGTAGGAGGGAACACTGCTTTATACCTTTAAAAATCAGTACTTACATGCTTTATACACAGTCTCCTGTGTGATAAATTGGACGAGCTTTAGAAATATAAATTAATTAAGTTTTACAACACACTGGTGAGCTAGTTAGGTGTTCTTATACCCACAAATAAACTCAAACAGTTCATTTAGGTGTAAAGAAGCTGACTGAGTGACAGAACCAGGAAAGAACTCAGGTGTCCCCAAGGTCTGTCGCCCCTTTTCTAACAACTAGATCACATTGCTTCCAGACAAAGAAAGAAATCCCTAATCAAGAGAGATGTATAAATCAAAACAGAATACCCTCTCTTTTATCCTTGGTGGCCCAAGTTCAAGATCTGCAGTTTCTAAAATTTCTGTTCCACTACGCAGGAAAATACACAGATTGGAAAAAGCTACGGCCAGGTCAGAAAATTATAATGATACTACTAATAATTATTAAGATGGAAGAAAACATTGAAAATACAAGAGAAATGTGAAAGATGTTTCTGAATAACATGTTGGGTTGTTTTAAAAGAATAAAACTGAACAGAAATTCATTCTAAGATACAATACTGCAAGCTGTATTTTGGTGCTTCCTATCATTACATGACTTAGTACCTGCTGATTCCAGTCTTACTCAAGCAGGTTAGACAGTTCGACCTAAATAAATCAATAAGTTTAGACACACGAGTGTCATAACAGGAAGCGATGGTTTATGGTAGACGTTTCTGGCTAGACATTACAGCTTGCCCCTCCTCGCCAAACGGGTGACTGCCGTCTCCCCGCAGAGAAAGTGCAGCTGGTATGACAGGGGATGGATTTCTGCTGGGCCCGGGGCAGGGGGACGGCATCTGAGAACAACAGTGGGACTTACTGCCCCGACGGGCAGGGAGCACACGGCCTTGTGTGGCTGCCCTGAAGAAGGAGCCTAGATTCAAATGCCTCAAGCCCCTGCTTTAGAAGAGGGACAGGGTGGGTGGAAAGAAAGCAAGTAATTTGCCCTGTTAATGGTATAATGAAAACCACCCTTCAGCACCTCGCTCCCCTGTGCATTCAGAGGGGAACAGACCCCTGCAGCATTCATTTACATTTACATGGAAACACTTTATAATAAATGGCAAAGCCTTATTGCCTCCTTTGATACTGCAACAGCAAATACTTGTGCTACATTCACTGCGGTAGCAGTGCACCAAGACTATCTCAGTGAGCTGCAAATGTACTTCAGCAGGCTTGGGCAAGTGCTCTGATCAAAGTTATCATTTCCTTTCTAGGGACAGAGTCACCCAAGAAAAGCCCGCCTTTGGTATCTCAGTTCATTTCCTAATGTTTTGGACAAAACTCCCAGGGAAGCTGAAGATAGGACTCACACTGCCTTTGAAAGGGAGCAAGTCCTGATGGAGACCAGCAGGCTCTCGTCCACACGTCCCAGCCCCAGCACCTTTTGCACTTTGATTGAGTCGAGATGTGCTCTCAGAAAGCATAGCTGCCTTCAAGTTCAGCAGCCCTTTTTAGACTCTCATTTTCTGATTCCACATCAGCGTCACCCTCGATTTCTGTGTTGACATGGTTAAGAATACCGAGGTTTTCTGAACCGACAGTGTGGTAGCATTGACTTTGTGGTGTGTTCGTTTTGGATTTCAGCAGTAACTGCTGAGTGCTGGATGGGAGAATTAGAGTTTGCCCTCTCAAAGAGCTGAGGATTCTCCAATGGCATAGTCAGACGTGTGTTAGAAAAGGCCAGGGGGGACTTCATAATGGATCTCAATGAAGTCAGAGCCAGAGTATCATTCCAATATATTTTTAACAAGATGTTCAGAAACAGATTTAAGTGGTACTTAATGTTCCTCTACCTAAAGTACTTGCTGTCACTAGGTGGTAAATAAAAACGACTTACAACCTAGCTTTGAACCTCTTGAGCCAGCACAACTGAGCAGGGCTTGCTGAAGGCCCCACAGAGTTCAGGTTCATGGAGACAATTAAAATACGCATGACAGATGCTCAGCGAACTCCATCTTTTAATATTTCACAAACAACCTGGATGCCTTTCCTCCTGACTTCCAACAAAGATTTTTTTCCTCCTGATACTCAATCCACTTGTATTTAAGATTAATGGCTAGCCATTTGCCTAAGGGCAGTTTTGCCATTGTAACTTTTAAAAGCAGTGGCATCCTATTTTTCCAGCCATATTTCCTCCCTAATAGTGATAACTAAATGAGAGAGAAGCATACACCAACAAATGACAAAAGTCTTGGCTAACTGATATAGAAAAGTGAGACAGGATAGTGTAAGAAATCTAGCCACTGCCCCCAGACTCCTAAAGTACCTGTATTTGCTGCTCTTTCTGCTCAAAGCAGATGTCTCTTTATGCATAATTATACGGGGTAGCTCAATTGTGGGTACCAATAATTCCTATGAATTATTTGTCCAGCATCCCCATGAAGGGACTATGGTGGCCAGCAATATGTGGGGGATATTTGGGATCTAAATATGACTAGTACTGCTGGATGAAGGAGAAAGAGGGTCAGCGTTACAGTCTAAGGACCATAAGAGGTGCTCTGCAACAAGTAGACCTGGAATGCCCAGTTGGGAACAGAGCAGCACATTCCCCAAGCTGTTTTGGCGCTTGTGTAGACATGGTACTCAACCTAGCCATTAATTTAGCTTTATACTTTTACTTCCAATATCAAAAATTCCTTTGTGGAGAGAAGAGGAAAGTTTTTGCCTTGGCTTCTTTCCATGTGTTACACTGTACTGGAGACTTTCAATTTATTTCTTATGCAAATTCTACATCCCACTGAATCACCAGCCAGTATTCTGTGTGTTAGAGTATTCCATGAGTAGCCAAAAATGGTTAATGAAGCCCATGTTTATTATACAAGATATCTAAAAAGAATTGGATATCTGTGAATCCCAGGCTCCCAAATCAACTTACATATTCTCTCTTTTCTCTTCTTGGTATTCATATACTTACTACCTAATCGCTGCATCACTCACAATAGACAAGAACGCTGCAACTCGAACCTGGCACTGACCTCTAAGTGTTCTTAAGAAGACACCAGCGAAGGAACTACTAGAAAGGCAGACCACAGCAGAGGAAGAGTGAGAGGTCTGTTTCATGTCAATGTTTCAAATTACCCCAAGGAAAGGAATGCACATTTTTGCTTCTGAGAAGCTGGCTTTGGCAAGTGGGCGAAACAGTGCAAGAGATCTGATATGATGTCAATACCAGATCAAAGAGACTCATCAAGTTAGCTAGTGAGTGAGCTGGGAGCCCTGGGAATTGCTGCTGGATTCCCTCTTGCTTCGGTGCTTTGCAAATTTCTTAAACTTAGCAATACAGCTAAGGGCTGCTCTTTCCCTTGCCCTTGCAGATTAACAGATTCTTATTGATGATATTATTTTAGATACTATTATTTACTAAATAATATTATCTGTTATTTTAGATGAAGACATTATTTTAGATGAAAATATTATTTTAGGTTATATTTAGATACTATTATTTCCCTGTCTTTGCTTTAAGCACTCAGCTTTCACAGCACATTAGAAGCCCCCCATAGCCTTACATTCCACCTGCAGTCCCTGCAGTTCAGGGACTTCGTTTTCTTCTGCTGCTCCCTCCCTAAATTTTGAGAACTGGCTACTTAAGAAGTATCAGTATTGATTCAAAGATTTAACGCATAAACTTCAGCAACAACAAAAGACTGGTAATTTGGGTTTAGAAATGCTAAGTGGCTTTTCTTACCTTTTGAGAAAAGAGCTTGGAAAAAGCAACTGAAAGACTCGTATCAATAATCTATTTAAGAACTCAGCAACCAACAATGTAAGTTTTATATTTTAACAACTGAAATACTCATGTCATTGTAACTTGAGACATAAAAGTAAATCATATTTTAGATGGAGGTATATTCATTTTTAAGACATACTGTCACGGAAACTGCTTTACACAAAAAGCTTCACTGTGAGTTTGGTTTTGTTTGTTCAAAAACAGGCATATCTGGATGTCTTGATATTTAGAAGACATGAGGATATGATCTCATTTTGCTGTAGATATATGGCATGAGATTTATGCAGGATAATTCAAAACAAGTGTTCTCAGACTCTCTCCTGGCTGTGGATCACAGCTTCAGAGGTTCTGAATGGATCGCTAATTGGTGCCTGACAGGCAATCAAGTACAGCAGCCACTCCACAACTCTGCTCTTACGGAAAAATAGGTAAGTGTATGGTGTATACATAGTTCCCTCATAGTATGATTACAAATGAGAGAAGGAAAACAAGTTGCACTCAGAAGGACACTCAGGACCACTAGAAAGTGCCAAAAGTACAGACTGAGAGCCATTGAATACAGAATATTCATCTCAAAATGTCAAATTGATACAGGCTTAGAGTGACAATCTCGGGGATTGGCTGACTTAGGTCGGGGAAGTGTTCGTTCAGCTAACAAGGGCTCTAATGCCCAACAAACTCTTTCCATTCATTTCAACAGCCTCTGTGCAGGCCCTGCAGTGGTCCTCTAATGATTCTCTATCTACACAGGTGTGCAGAGATAGATGTGCAGGACACCTTCCCCATTGCCCACCGTTCCTGCAGATGTGTTGCTACCTGAGCTTGGAAGCAACAGCAGTAGGAGACTGCATCCTCTCTGCAGGTCAGCGACCCGGACAAACGGGACACTTCCTGAGTGAGCAGATCTGTATTGACAGCTACGGCAGTGACGGCAGGCACAAACCTCTGCTCCCGCTTCAGGCTCTGGGGAGGAATGACAGGCGTAGGCGGCTAACAGGCCATAGATGTTCCCAGCCGCTTGCTCTCCCTCCTTCCAATCTGTCCTTCTCCCATTCCCACCTGCTCTTTATTTCTCGCATTCCCACTCTGCAGTTCTCAAAGTCCCAGGTCCGGTCTACTGGGTCTGTTTCTTAGAGTGGTGACCCTGTCCCCTTTCCCTCCCATTCTCCTACTAACTTCCAGCTTCTCTTTTCCTCCTTTCCTAATCTGCTGCCCCAGTGATTAAAGGTTAACAAAGTTGGCACAACAGATAAGAGTCCTGCAACAGGAAATGACAGGTGACCTTTCAGAGTGTTGCCTGCCTGCCTGTTGCTTATTTGATACTAATAAAGCTTTGCCAAAAATAAAAAGGATGAAACAATAAGGCAAATCTGTTTAAATATTTAGTAATCCCTTAGATATCCATTTAGCTACTCATACTGCTGTAAATCCTCAGTAGCTTCCCCAGGTTTAGTGAAATTATTCTGTGTTTATAGGCAGGAAAAACAACATGAGAGTCCTGCAGAGTAATCTTAGCTTACAAAACAAACAGGAGGCCGAGTGCTCTGAGGGATCTACACTCAAACAACTGGGACCCTCCAGTGATTGCAAAATTTGGAGGTATGCCAAGCTTGCCATTTATTTTTGGTTTTGTTTGTTTGTTTTCAAGCACAGGTGTTCTATTTTTTTTTTCCCCCTTTTAATTATTTTTTTTTCAAGCAGAGTAGTGCCCTATTCCTTTAAAAGCTTGTGTTATTTTAGTGCAAAAGGATCTCTCTCCTCCACTCTGCCTCTCAGCCTTGAGGTTCACATTGCACTGATAGCACTAATCTCTGAAGAACCTTTTCAGGATCAATGATTATAGTACTGCTAGCCCCTTGTTTTGCAGACTTTTAAAAATAAAATAAAATAAAAAAATACCCAGCACAATCAGGACACATTCCTTTTCATCTCCGTCTTTCTCATAATTTTCCATGGCAGAGTTCATGTCAAAAATGCTTGGTTTCCACCCTCCACCCAATTGTAAGCTCTTCAAAGGGAGAGAATAAAAGTTGGAGCCTGAATCCCAGAGCAAATGCTCCTGCAGCCATGCTCAAGCCAGCTTTTGAAGTCTTTCGGCTCACCTCTTGATGCCAGGCAGGCCCCTATTATTACCAATGTTGTTAGCCATTTCAGCTCCATTTCCAGGCCTACATGGACAAGAGAGCAAGGGAGGCCCTTTCATGTCAGGCTTTGCAAAGCTGCTTCAGTGTTTGAAGGATGAAAGTCACTCTTGTTTGTTCTTGCTGCGGTGCACAACATTTGGCTTAAAAAATAGAGGATGTTGCCTTTCTTGAAGTGGACTGTGCATTGCTGGACACAATCAACACTAATGGCAGCTCTGCAGTCAGGGTTTTCAGGATTTTTTTTTTCCTTAAAGAATGTAAATAGCCAAGCGTAGCAGCAGCAGGATCTTTTTTAATTTAGAAAAGAAAAATACATTTATGCAGATATCAGGGGAGAGGAAGGAGGGAGGGAGAAACAGCCATTTCCTCATGACACAAGTACAGATGAGAGATTATTTTAATGAGGTCCAAGTAATGAGAACCCTTAATTCAGGGACAGTGAGAGGAAAAGATTTTCCCCTGTCCTAGAAGCAGCCAAAACAAAGCTGACTTATCCCAGACACAGAAGTGGTCTGCGAAGCCTGCAGAGAGCCTCTGCTTGGCTTCGGCGCACGGCCCACGGCTGGTGTGATCCCTTCCCACCTTCCAAGGGGAGGTCAGAGTGGGAGGATTAAACCTTCATCTCTTTGACACTGTATTAACAGGTAGAGGTTTTCATCATGGTATCCTCTTTTCCGGGCTTGTTATGTCCTCTCTCAGCCCATGAGTTTCTACCCACACTTGTGTTTTGAAGGGAGCAAGGAAGGGGAGGATAAGGAAAAGGGGAAGGAAAAAAGAACCCCCCGAAGCTCAACATCCTTTTCCAGGGAATGAAACACTGAAACTGTGTGGCTGACACTATCCTCCAGCAAAACTGCAGCAATGAGGTTGCCAAGATAAGAGAACCCCAAGCCAGCAAGCAACTAAATAAATAAGTACATGGAGAAAGGAAGTTTTTGTTTTGATTTCTTGTTAGTCATGATATTTAGCCTTTTATCACAGCAAAGTTCCCATCCACCCCCTTGAAATCCGGTGCTATATATTCTTCACTAGTAACAACAACAATGCTAAGAAGTCTGAGAGCAGAGAACAGGCGGTCAAATGTACTTCTTGGTCCAGCTGTGTTTAGTTTTCAGATGCCCATGTGTTCCTTGTTAGGCTGTCTTCCAGCCCTCCTCTGCCTTCTTTTCTATTCTTCACAGTCCAAAACTATGAACCAATTACAGACCACAGAGTCAGCTATTTACCCCCTCCTGCCTTTACACAGCTATTTCCTGCCTGCTATCAGCAAAGTTAGACAAAGATGACAACAAGCCCAACGTTTTACCATAAGTTGAACCATAAGTGGAGACCTGAAAACACCCTAAAGCTGTTATATTTTGTGTAGGGGAAAATTTGAAAAGGATTATCCGAGGAAAGCAATCGGCTCCAGACTGAAATCTATCTCACTGGTGTTTATATGATAAAATAATTGCCATTTAGGCCTCTATCACACTCGGAATATGAATCATATGTCTGGAGGGGTCTCCTGCAGAGGTTCGGGGGCAGAGCTTCCTTCTTCACCATAGTAGCCTCTCTGGAGGTGCGCATGGGTCTCCGGGCCAAAGAAAACAGTTGTGATTACAGAGTGATAGAGGCAGCCACATGCTGATTCAAAGACCTATAATCTTCTCCCCTTCCACCCTCCCCCTCCCAAAAGCAACAAGTCTGTAAAACTCATTCACTTGCCAGAGGCTGTTTATTCTGTTTAATGGCCACCTATCACCCCTTCACTCATTCTTTTTAGATTTACTAGACAAGCACAAAGCAAATTAGTGCAAAATGCTTTCAGTCAAGTGTCAGGTGGAATCAGACTTGATGAATACTATACTGCTGGGCTTTATAACTGTAGGAACACATATACTGACAACATTGTCTCCTTCAATTAAAGCTATGCTGCCTGTTTTCTGAATCCCTCATCAAATATTCCCTCCCCCCCCAGTCAAACCTATAACTTTTTAATATCTTATTTTAATAAAGACACTTTGACATGCACTGTGATGGTGCAAATGGAGAAATCTCAATGCTAGAATTTTTATGATGTGTTTCAAAAACTTATTCTTCAAAGGAAATATTTCAGTGACACACTGATCTGCAGCAAAGTGTGGATATGTTCGAAAATAGCACCATGTCTGAACCTTGAAATGTAATATTTATAGTATAAAGCTTGCTAACTTGCCATAAAAATGAATCTCTATTGTTGCTCATCCATAAACACGCAAGGCCAAAGGGGTGGTGGTAAGGGTGGAGAGAGGACCTGCTTTCTTCTTGACAAGGCAGGGCAGAGGTGTACTTTCCCCTTAAAGCTAATGCATGGAGTAGTCCACACGCATCAGGGGAGAGTGTAACCCCAAGGGAAGTGCATGGATTTCTAGCTGCGTGACTCCCATTAAAGTCAATAGGAGACATGTGGCTGAAACCCACACACAGATCTCAGAAAATTCACCCCCTGAGCCAAAAACATTCCTCTGAAGATGGATTGTATCTGATGGGCACAGCTCAGAGTAATGAGCTGACGATGCTGCGCTGCCCCAGGGATGCAGTGTAATCCCGCTTGGTTTTGCTGGGACACTCAGCTCGTGTAGCAGAGCAGCAGAGTGCAGGACATCCCACACCATCCTAACGTGCTCAGAAAGGCTTGCTTTTGGTTTTCCCTGAGCTCAGGGATTGTGATTAAAGCAGGTTTCTCTGAGCACCAGGACATCAGCCACTGTAATTACAGTGAGCAGACAGCTAAACTAGAAATAGGCACAGAGCGATAACAACCCCACCGACGGACAGGGAACTGCTTTGAAGAGGGAGAGACGGCAAGGTTGCCTGGAGGAACGACATCAGTCATATCACTGTGGCCACACAGGGGCCACTGTGCTCTGAGCCTGTATGCCAGAAATGCTCCTCTACCAGAGAAAACAGAGCGAAGGCTGCAGACTGCCGTTTCGATACGTTTTTCCAGGCAGGTAGAGCAAGCTGATGTTAGTCTCATGAAAGACTGTTGTTATAAGAATTTTCATAACAACAATTTAGTAGAAAACAGACATGTAGAGGAGCTACAAATGACACACTTTTTAAGGCATTCTGATACCATGGTGATGAGAGTGGTATAAATAATATGTAAAGAAGTATGGATCTAATCCTCTGTATCAAAACCATCTTATGTTCCTTTTCAAGGCCTAGGAAGATTAAACAAAGATACTTCAACCTGATAAATTAAATAAGCAAAACATGATCATTTCATGTCCACTGTTTAAATTCCAGTTAAACTGCAAAGAACTGTGAAGTTAGAAGGTAGTATTATAAAAAAAAAGTACTGCCATTCTCTTTCCTCTTCAGTACACAGTGGATTTCACAAGCAAAGCCTGGTTCCGCAGTATATTATAATGCCTAAAAGCAACACTAAACAGGGATGAGAGAGAGAAATAAGGACCTTTATGCAGGTGTATTCCATGAAGGGCTTTTATGGATGCCGAGTTGAGGATAAAATCTAATTTACAGCTCTAAATTGGAAACATGCACAGACCCTTTGGAATGTGTGTTATTAGTAAGCCAGCTTAGAAGTCTGCATTAACTCATGCCCAATTGCAATAAGGAGAAGAATATCATAATTATTTCCTCTACTGCTGTTTGCTCCATCCGAGAGCAGAAAGTGCCCAAATGAATTCAAGTATAACTGAATGGGGCCGACCCATTAATTTCATTCTAATTACTCCACCCCTCACCACCAACAAATTCAGTGATGGGAAAATAAGCAAACTATTTTCACTCCCTCAGCATTTGTACTTTTAAAGTTTAACATATTTTTTTTTTCTTTTCCAAACCTACTTGTAGTTCCTGGAAGCTACCCTCATAGTGATAACCCTTTCAGGATGAATATGTAAAATAGGGGAAGGAGGACAGAAAAAAGACCATCTTGAAGATATTGCCCAACGTACTGCTTCTCCCTCTCTCACGCCATGAACAGGGAAATGGCACTTAAGGCATAAAAATGGTGCCAGCTGTAACAGATCTGCTACATACAAATGCTCTGGAAGTCAGAAATTTTTATACACAAGAAAAACGTGCCCTTCATATCGGAATACGCTGTTGGTGTTGGGGCAGGGCCATTTGCAGAAATGATCCAATATTTAACACCATGCAAGGTGCATGTACAAGTACTTACCGACATTTCATATACTAATATGCAGTAAATTCAAACCCTCACTTACTGCACACTGTAGTCCTAATACATGGGAGCTCTGGAATTCTTAGAAAGCCTCAGTCAGTACAGTTTCTGAGTGTTCCTCACTAAAAATATACGGTAGGAAGGGAAAATCTATTCTCTCTCCCCTTTTGTTTACCTAGAGGACAAACAGCGATACAAAGGATAGGATTAATCAACCACATTTCAGCCATCTCTGTAAGTTTACGTATCTGGAAGTCTTAATTAGTCATCGAGGCTCTGTCTGTAGCCAGTGAAGAGACATGGTAAATATTTTGTTCGTGCCATCTTGTTTTTGACAACTAACTTAGAAGTATCACCTTATGGAGGCTCCACTTCCTACATGGTGGGACCTAAGCTACTTTAAATTACTATTTCAGATTTGGCAGGGGCATACCACCCATCCTCAGTGCTGGGCTCCTCCTCTGAGTTTGTTCAACCACAAGGCGGAAATTCTTTACCAGAAAATGTCATTTCCCTTTTCTTGGGAGCCTGCCTTAGCAGCACACCCATGACACTAAATCGTGCAGCAGAATTTCAGCAGACATAAATCAGAACAGTTTCATTGTCCAGCCCAAGCCTTTTGACTGTTTCAATCTTTTTCTGAGGCGAGTGAAGAAAGAGCACATTTTTGTAAACAATGGAAAAACACATCATGGAAAAGTCTACCAAGTAAACCTGTGGAAACAAACCTGTAACATTTACAGCAATTGTCTTCTCTCAATTGTGGTTTCATTTCCTATAGTATCTATCACAGGGTCTTACTAATTCCGTAGAGATCTGAGAGCCTGGCATTTAATCCTGCCAGGGAAAAGCAGCTAAGAATAAAAATTTCACCTACAAATCAAAGGTGCAGAGTTATCATTCCTACTAAATAATTCACCAAGATTTAATACACGAGCTTTAAAAACAATTATGGAAACAAAACCTGTTTCAATTTCCTCTTTCATTTTAAGATGTGGCTAATATTAAATTAAGATCAGAGGCACATATTTGAAGTACTGAAACCAGACCCCTCGTGTGTCACTGCTGTCTCACCTGTTGTTTTTTTAAGGTCATTAGAAGAAATGAAAGTTGCCATATTTAATTACTCTTGCTGAATGGTTACACTGGGAAAAGTGGAAGAAAGTTTCAGTAAGTGGGATTTATGTTTAGTAAAAATGTTTTCCAAAAGTAAAATAAATAGGATAAATAATAAATAAAAATAAAAATAAAAATAGGGCAGCTATTGAAATTAAAATTGAAACATTTAAAAGAATGAGAAATACAAAACATACTACAATATAATTGCCATATAGGTTTATGTACTCTGGTTAGGGTTGTTGGCTGTGTGGACTCTAGAAATATTTTAGAAAAATCTTCTTTAATCGTTCCCTGCCTTCTTGACTAGATAATGAAAATGTAATGACAGATTTTAATCCTCCAGCCCTTTAATCTTGTAGCATAAACAGTCCTACAATAGTTTAATTAATAATAAACAGAAGCCCAGAAGCCCATCTTCTCCCACAGAAGGAGTGTCAGTCAGAGGCCACAGAGATATACCTCCACATTAATGAAAACAGAGGAGATATTCTGACCCAAACTTTTCTTTGGAAACAAATTTTGAGAACTAGATAGTAAAGAACAATCAACAAATCTTTTTTGGGAAACCAGAAGATGATAATTCAGCATCAGTAAAACAGAACAGACAAAACCATAATCATTGGCAAAAGCCTAACATGGTGTCCCTGGTGAGAAGTCTCACCACTCATTCTAATTCTAATTCTAATTCTAATTCTAATTCTAATTCTAATTCCGATTCCAATTCCAATTCTAATTCTAATTCCGATTCCAATTCTGATTCCAATTCTAATTCCAATTCTAACCAATGGCTGGCCTGAAGCCCACTGGGGGTGCATGAAAACCCATTGGGGAGCTGGAGCGGTGCCCAGAGGTGCACACGGCTGCTATGGGGCTGGGGCAGTACCAGGGCACAGGAAAATGCAGCAGGTCATGTGCCAGAGGCTGAAGGCCAGAAGTCCCTGCCACTGCTGGAGCAGGAAGGTCTGCGCTTCGTACCGCTGTGCACAAGGAGGTGCAATGACTGTGGTTCACCCTGGATCTCTCCTTTTCAGCCGTGCTGGGTTATCGCCCGGGTGTGTGCGGCAGTGACACATCCATCCCCGCTTCAATTTCCTACAGGTACATTGACAATTTTTTCAGTCCGTTGTTTCCCGTCGGTGCAAATGAGCCACAATGATTCCTCCTTGCAGCTGCCCTTGGTTCCTACTATATAGTGGGAACATCCCCAGCTAAATGGTGCCGGTGAAGCAGTTACTCAAATGAAAACGGCTGGCGGGGAGAGATGGGGTATGATCCAGCTGCTAAGACTCCAGCTGCCACCTGGACAGGAGCAGCAGGACAAACTTGGGATCAGGGTGAAGTTACAGGTTTGCACAAAAGCTCGGGAAAATGTCCTCCCTTTCCATTTCGGTGCTGGGCTTTACCAGCTATTTACATGCAGGTCTAAGCAAGGAAAACGCGTAAGGCTGAGTAGGGAGGAACAAAGTGCTTTCCTTCTCGGCTAGGGAAGGTATGAGACTCTGGAGACTCAGAAAGATGGCTGCTGGCAAGATCTACAGGAAGGCAGCAGGGACCTCAGCATGAACTGCTGAGGAGCCCGAACGCAGTCAAAGGAGGACAACCAGTCTTCAGGGACGCAGGGTGGGAGACGAGACAACGTATCCAGATGGATCGAATCCTCACATGGACTTTGCAGCGTGTGACTGGTGGGAAGAGGCCATGCTCTCCCTCCTTACTGCAAAACTACTGCTCTTGTTATACCCACATCACTGAAATCAGCATATGGCTTGCTGTCTCCAAAGGTTATTATACTGACAGCATTTTCTAACATAATGTGAAGCCATAATCTGCTGCTGTCTGGAAGTGAGGAAGAGCTGATGCTTTCTGCTGGCTAAACTACAGAACCAGGATTTGGGAGTCTGAAAAATTTTTCCAGCTCAGCCAGTGGTTCGCTCCGCACTTTTGATTACGCCGTTTGGACTCAGTTCTCACTGGTGAAAGAAAAGGGTAACAACATTCTCTGTTGTGGGGTGACTAGAAACTTAATTAATGTTTGCTATGTGAGATGATCCTCAAAGGGGAGATGCCAAACATCACAAAGCACTTGGCACCTCTTTTTCTCTCACAGTCTCCAAGTCAGCTAAGCGTCTTGATTATCATAAAATCACACAATAATGTGTGTCTTTTCTGCCTGTTACTGCTGGTGGATTCATGACAAGAACTGCATAAAAATGATTCTAGTTTCCCAGACTCTACAACTCATATGGCAAGCCAAGAGAGAGCCTGACAAAGAGGTGAACTGTTCTGCACCCATGTCACTTTTTCTCATATTTTACAGCTTCAGAGAAGTGTGTTGAAGTTCACTGCCTGCTACCTGGTTGGCAGGTCTTGCTCAGAAATTATTTCATTCATTATCAGTACATTTTCAGAATTGGGTGCTTTTACACTGCCAAAGAGTAAGCGCCATAAAGTGGTTGTGAAAAATGCGTTGGCTGACATAAACCAGCCTCTGTTGGATGCACTAAATATGTCAAAGCAAACTCAGATGGTCCTTTAACTCAGTATATGCGGCATCATGGGGAAAAGTGCATTCTCCTCCCAGCAAGCAAGAATAACAGCTCAAACACTTAAGGACTCCACCTGATTTCTCCCTTGTGAAACAAAATGTAGACCATATTACCCACTATATAACTCACTCTATTTATGGTTTGCATAATTTTTCCTCTTTCCAAATACATTTCACTTTTATCAGCTTCAGGGGCTTTACACCTGATAGAGCCAAAGTCTGAACCGTGTCATTTAAAGACATCTCAGAAGCCACAACGCAGAGGTAAGGCTTACTATCAGGTATATTTCAGGCCAAGTTTTTGCCTCTGTTATTACTCCTACAATACCTCCCTGGACCTTCACAACTCTCATTTTACCCTCAGTACAAATTAGGATAATCCCTGGTTTTGGACAAGACTCCCTGCCCAATCCAAACAGCCCATATACTAAATCTATTGCAAAGTACGATTTCCTGAACATTTCAAAGATGGATTACAATATCAGCAGAGTACATGACTTTAAAAGAGAAGGAGAAAAAAACCATAAGTGTGGCCACAGAAAAATGACACCACATCTTGCAATGTTCCTTTAAAAAAGGGAAGAAAAGAAAAAAAGAAAATAAAAGATGGCTGACTGCCAGAGTTTTGTGTTAACTTGAAGTGCAGAGGTGATTTTTAATGCTTCAAACATCATTCATGAAATATTATATATATAATTTATACTCAAAATAACATGCAAGCTCTCCAAGGAAACATTAAAATAAATAGCTTCTTTAACTCTTTTGTACCTTGATCGTATCTTATTTTGATGAATCAATAAAAGAGAGACGTAAGATTGATGTAGGACAGATCAGTAGGGCAATCATGTACTTTATTACATATTTATGAGTCTGAAAGATCAAAGGATGTTTTTATGCACATAACTTGGCAAATGTGTTTTGCCACATTCAGATATATTCCAAGTGACTTTAGCGGGAATGTGAAAGAAGCTGGCATGCTGCCCACAGTGCTATTTGGTAAGACTTTGAATGATGGTGGGATTACAAACCATGATAATAGAAATACATACAGCATAACATTGATGCATGTAAACAGTATATACAAATGCATATGTGTGATCGTATAATGTGTGTATATACAACATATTGCATTTTCTACACATGTGCATACATATGCAAACTACAGCCTTGATTCAACATTTCTTTAAGTCACTAGAAATCTTTCACTTTCCCTTAGAAGACACCACATCAGGCCTCTAATGCAAACAAGAGAGGGGAAAAAGGCTGCCCTCCAACCATAAAACATTAGGTTACGGACTGCCATGCACAAAAATCAGGAAATGACAATGTTTGCAACTACGTTCATTCATCAGCATGGCACATCCATTCCTCTTTGGGTTACTGTCAGGCGCTACTGCTACTATGTGGGCAGTAAGATGGAAGAAATCTCTCCATTACTATCAGAATTGTAATTCTGTCTTCTCCCAGCTTTTGCATATGGACATTTCAAATCTTTCTCTCACACTGACCCTGGTTTTAGACATGAAATGCCTCAGCATAAATGGACAGAGAGCATCGTGCTATGGCTTAATCAGAGCCAGAGGCAGGTTGATCTGCACACATACCCTGACACCCAACTGATATCGTGCACCAGCAGATGCTATCTGGAGAAAGGGGTGAACAGCTTCCTCATCTTTCCCATGCTAAATCCCTGATTGTATAACAAAGCGGCATTCAGTAATTCTCGCTAGTCCTGACACATAGACACATTGAATATATCTGCACTACAGCTGGAAGCAGACTAGTTAGAGCAGCCCAAGGTAGGCTGAAATCTCGTGTACTACCAAGAATGAAATTGCAGTTGACAGGGACTTTGAGGTAATGAGTGTGTGTCTGGAAGGGAGAGGTTACTGAATTTCTGACAGGTACTTGTGATCTAGAAGACTTTAGCTTGATCCCCAAATCTGTTAACCCAAATCTGCTACAGGTTTCCTGTGTGATCCAGGACAAGTCACTTTTTAACATGGTTTGGAGAACATCAGTTTCATATCAGCTCAATCCCAAATGTTGCTGTTTTCAGAACTGCTCATTACAAACAACGCAGCTGAGGAGCTATGCTTACAATCTCTGCAAGTCTGACCCACGGCGTGCCTCAAACAGGGCTAAAACATTCATGCACCCAGAGTCATCAGACCCCCTTTTCACATCCTCAGAATGAAACTGTCACTCATTTCCTATTTGCAAAGTTAGTAATAATACTTCCCAGACACAGAGGGGGCTAGTTAAGAAAATCAGCTGCTGTGAAAAGACAGACGGACAGAAAAGCATGTATCTTCCTAAAACCGAGACAGCAGGACTGGTACCATTGGCCTCTTACAGTTTTCTTACTATCATTTAAAAGTTAATGGTAATTTTTTATTAGGTTCAGCAGAACTTGATTGACTCGAAGATGCTGTAGAAGCCTGTCAAAATGTGCTAAAATATACAGTACCTGCCAACACCACATAGGGAACATCAGGATATTACCTGCAGCTACAGGAGGGGTGGGCTTTGGGATCTGTCACTGCTTGAAAGGTGCTACCAGCATTTAAAATAAAAGCTAGTGAAAACGATGCTACTGATTCAGGCTGGTTATTAGAGTCCCAGTGCAGAAGTATTAGGGATGGAAGAGACAACCACCTTCATATCTCCTACTGCATTCTCAATTCAGGTAAACACTGCATTACCCAGGCTAATTTAAATGTTATGCAACAGTATTTCCTCCACTCCCTTTGAACAGCTGCTTGATGGTATCACAGATCACACTAGGAGATTTCGTCCTATCATTAAGGCTGTGATGGATTCCGGTTGGTGGGTCTGGCTATTAAAACACACCACAGAGAGTCTTCCTCTCCTTCTGCTGCTCCCTTCCTCTTTGCTCATCAAGACAGGCAGGTCTCCTCCACTTCCTCTGCCTCACTTTGCTTCAGAATCCTCACAGCTACATATACTTCTCTGCTACTTGGCCCATTTGACCTTTATACATTTTTCAGCACAACCCTGCTGACTTTGAACCTCAATATTCCTTTTCTAATTTATTTTCATGTAACTGTGAGTCAATGCCTGGAATAATCCTTTGGCCTTGGTGTTTACACCCTTCCAGCATCAGCAAGGTGTACTCATGGTCCATAGTAGACATTATTTAGCCAGTCCACATTACGTTGTTAATGTTTTGTTCTTTCTTTGCAAGTCTTTCTCTCAAGCTTCCTGATCTATTTAGTTCTATCTTTTCTGGACTGTCTTTCTTTTGTCAGTATCATTGTCACTGAAGTGCCCAGAAATGAAGTATTCCAGTATCTGCTGCATCAATCCCTACATGCTGTGTCTACCCTAAGTACTATTAGGAAATCTCTCATCCTGATATTTTCCCAAGTGGTCACCTTAATGGCTGTCCTAGACAGCCTAGACTCTGAAGTAATTTCTACCATGCTATCTATACTGGCAGATTTATTGCTTTAACTTTTTTCCAAGTTTTAGCTGTCTTTATCAATAGTTACTTTCACAAAGGTCTCCTTAGTGTCTCAGGGTTGATTCAATGAAGCCTTTCAGCTGCTGTTTAGAGTTAAGCACATGAATAAGCTTCCATTTGAAGACAATAGGACTAAATAGCTTACAAGACAATATACATTTAAGTGTTTTTGTAAATTAAGCTGTAATTGTTCAGCAGTCTTGTGGGATTTTTCTTTCCTTCTTTTTTTTTCTTTTTTTTCTCTCTTTTTTTTTTTTTTTTAAATAAGGAAAAAAGACAGCCAGCTCATCTCTATATTTAAGACTGTATTTCTGGTTACCCGCTGGTAGCAAGGCTGTTATTTTCAAAAACTACTGATGGATTCTTTTAGACCAAATGTTTATTAAAATAACAATTATTTAAAACCCCACCTCACCACATCCCCAAGCCACACCCGGGTGTTTCCATGTGAGAATTTAGCAAACAAGGGTGTTACGAGACAGCTGTGAGCTCCAACAGCACTAGGCAACATTGAACTGCAGCAAACTCAACAACTTTGTTATTCCAAATATTAGCACTACTGATGAACCTTTACTCTGTTTCAACAGACACATAATTAATTCATTTACAAGGCCTGCAGGAGAAGGTTTGTCTCCACAGGAAGGGGCTTTGGCAGATTTGTTGGCAATGTTTCAGGTGGGTGTGTTCAATTTACAGTGCTATTCACAAGCTTTTGTTCACATTCAGGAAAGTGCCCTGAAGATAGTCTGGGCTTAATTATTCAGTTATAAGTCCCTTTGACTACAAGCTGATTTAGCCCATATTCTCTTAGCTTCATCAGGGCATCCTTTTGCAGTGTGACATTAAGTAGGGGACGATACAACCAAAGCATCCCTGCCCTCTCCCATCTTCCCTAGAGGCCTCCAAGGGCTCGAATATGGATGGATGTCTGGGTACCACTGCTGGAGAAGTCTATACATGAAATACTTTGCTTTTTTACATGCAACATGAATCCATCAGTTCCTAGTAAAGGAGCCTGTAGCCCTTTTTTTTTCCCTTTCTCTGAATGGTGGAACATCATCAAGCCCTCAAGTCTCTCACCACCCTTGCCCTGCACAGGACCTTTAGGGAGGAAGAACTACTTTGTTATTACAGACATGGAACAGACTCAGGAGGCTACAACCACAGGAGTAAACATACCGAGAGTGTTCCTGAGAAGTCATGTCAATTGGCATGAAATGGCCTGGCTGATGGTAGTGACCCTCCTTAGTCTTCAAAATGTAGTGGCTGGGGAGAAGCAGCCTGCTGGGAACAGACACTGCATCACTTTCACTCCTGTACCCCCAGAATGGTTTTGGAGAGTGACAGGCAGGATAAGCAAAAACATGTCCAGGACTGTTCTCACAGTTGAGAAGAACAGACGATCCTGTTTAATTTACTAGTACATGCGTAGCCAGGGGAAGGCAGTGAAAGCTTTCCAGTTATGAGAGATACACACATCAAAATGCTCCACAAAGAGTAAGTCAGTATGAAAAATACTTAAAATTAAAAACCACTGAATGTGGCAAAGCAACATGTTGTCAGCAAGCAGCTATATAAACAGGCTTTCCTGTTCCTGTCTTATTTAGACAGCAAAAGAAAGGAGAAAATTAAAGATGGCAGCACACTGATACTGTTCACGGATGCTGTCATCTGTTACACTCTCTAGCCGAATACTCGGCTGAGCTAGCTAGAAAGCTGTATCCACATAACTGAAGGTGAGAATTTAAAGTGAGAGTTAGACTGGTTTGCAAAACTATGTGGATATGTTTATTGCAGTGTAATAGTGGCTTAATTTGAATTAGTTAAAGTTAATTAGAAATGGATTTAATGAACTTTGAGTAAGTTGCCATTACGCTAAAGTAAAATTATCCATACAGCCTTTTATTCAGCTTAACTATCTCAGTTTAAAACCTCTTCAGATCATGCCAGAATAACTTTTTTTTTTTTGCATAGACAAATTCCTACACAGAAAAAAACACCATCACTCAGCTGAAAAAGATAGTGGCCTGAACTTATTCCTGGAGTAATCCCCACTGTCAATATGTTTATTGTCACGTACAGCTCAGGATCAAAGGACATACAGCTAGAAGATGTAATTAAAAAGTGAGGATGTAATAGACAAGCCTCATCTTCTGCTCAATCAGCCCTTACTTAGTCCTGAGATCTGAATTTCACACAGGCTAGCGTAGGCCTAGAGGTCAAGAGTTTTGTTCTTCATCTGAATCTAGAGAGGCTCCTTGTCTTGTCCTTTGCCTCTCACTTGTCTCGCACAGCTAACCCAACCCAGCCCAGCTACAAACTTTTCACGTTATCCAGCTGTGATATAGTTAGCTACGATAAAGCTTTCTTTGCCTTCAGTTTTTCTTTTAGTCCAGGAAAGTTTCAAACTGTAGGCTGGTCTTTTATGACATGAAGTGTTATGAAACTGTCTACTACCAAACAACTGCAATGTATCCAATAGTTCCTTTTCCTTCTAGCTGAGATGGTTCTGTACAAAAACATTAACACTCCATTTGTGGCAGACCTGGGAATAATAATAACTCTGCTCATTTTTTTCTCATTTAGGGAAAATTATGGTAACTGCGGTACAAATAACAACATCCTATTTGGCCTGGCCTGCTGGTAGGGTCTGAGGTAGGATCCTCAATGATTGAGTTTAGGCACAAAGCGTTACTGCCCCTCACTGAGAAGTGCCCCTCACTGAGAAGGGTAGTTTGAGTGACCCCAAACAGTTTAGATGAACTTGTTTTATTTGCTATGTGTTAGACTACGATCATATCTGTTCCTAAACTTTAGGATCTCCCATGTGTTTTCATCACAGCTGCTTACACTTAGAATACAGATCACAGAATTATAGGGTAATTTAGGCTACAAGGGATGCTGGAGGTCATCTGGTCCAACTCCTGGCTCAAAGCAGGTCCAACTTTGAAGTTAGGTTTGCAGTTCTACGAAATCATCTCTCCGGGCTTTGCTAACGCTGATCAAGGGAGGCTGATACCAGACCAGTGAAGTCAGTATGAATCTCATCAAGGGTACAAAGACACAGAAAGAAGGCATCTGCCCTTAAAGCTAATAGAAAAGCTTCCAGTGAGCAGGAGAGGAACCCAACTCCAAGCCCACAGTTGACCAGGAAATATAATGCAAGCCTTCAGTTACACAGCAAAGCTCTTTTATTTTTCTTTGTCACTCTTACGACAAACATGTTTCCTTGAGCCTTAATTTTACGACTAAGCATGCTCAGTTTTCCACCTGAGCTAAAAAAACATTAGATTTCATGTGAGGAAGGACACATTACTTTCGCTGTAGACTACAGCTTCTTAATGTCTAACAGTTTGAGCTGTTGGGTTTATTATTGCTTCACATTGAAAAACACTGAGAAGCTTCTACAGAACAGTTCAGCCATTTCTAGGAATAAGCTTCAGGAAGAAAAAAATTGCCAGTTGTTTTGAAAGGCTTAGAATTTTTTACTGAAACTCCACTAATGTGCACTGGGGGACTGTCTCAAAATGTGGTAGAGGCCAATGTAGGGACAGAGAGGTATCGTTCACTGTCCTCATGAATATTCAACAAAATGTGGCCAAATTGTAATCCTCTGCAAATCACCATCTGCATATGCTCAGTACAGGTTTGTTAGAGGCTAGCAGCACAATTCCCAGAGCATTCTGTCTTAATTGCATATATGCCATATCTCCCACAGGGCTGTACGCCAACCACATGGGCCTGCTCCATGCCCACCTCATCCACTGACCTAGATTCTTCCACAAACTGCACCTCAGGAGTGGTTGCAGCTCAGTGTAGATTTACACACAAGGAAAAAAGTGCATATTTCCAGAACTTTAGAGTGGCTATGGGACAAGAAGAGGCAAGTTCTAGACATAGCAAGAAAGTACAAGGGGATAAAGAAGGTACAGGGAGCATTGTGTTCATGTTACATGTATTAATAAGAAATTAAGATGGTAATAAGGTATTTTGCCCATATTAATTTTGCCTGGTGATAAAGCATCTGGGATGAGATGTCAAAGACATGAGCAGATGTCTAGGCTTGGCTACTCTAAGGCAAGTCAGTGCGGCAGTATCTCCATCAGGAAAGTAGCTGATGTGATAAAAGCCAAAATTATTATTACAATGGAAATGATTTGGACACAGATGAAGATGAGGTCAGAGAACACTGCCCTGAAGAGTTT
>VXAL01001589.1:84653-124031 GCA_013399475.1 Chauna torquata | reverse complement strand
AGAGGTCATTGAAAGAGCAAACAGGAAGTTAAGGGCAGGAACAGGTTCCAGGACAAAGACTTTAAACCAAGATCTCAAGACAGAGATTATAATTAGATCTGTCAGATATAGCCAAAATGGCAAGGAACATATGAATGGAATAATGGCCTTGAAATTTGGCCCTAAAGAGGTTACTAGAGACCTTGGCAAGAGCAGTTCCAGCGGAGTGGAGAGAACAGAAGCTAGAATGAAATACAGAGTATTATTACACACTACAGTGATTGGCACCAGAGGGATCTGTTCATCCCATGGGCCATTTACCCATGGACCTGATGGACTAAATCCTTAACTGGGCTAAATTGGCTTAACTCCTCCAGAATTTTTGTCAGCTTACATCCCTCAGAAATTTCATCCAGAGAAGAAAAGCTAAAACATGTTTGTCTTTTTTTTTATTTTTTTTATTTTTTTTTTTTAAATGAAGACAGGAATTTTGAGTTTATTTCAGGCCCTCCTATGTGAAATAATCCCCATGTCCTGCAATGAGTAATCCTTTTCCCCAAAGATCTAGCAGTGGAACTCTCTGTTTCTTTATGTTGTCTAAACAGTGTGAAATTAGGCAGATCTTAAGCTAGCTGCTCTCATTACACAGTTTGATGAATCTGAAAAGGTAACAAACTCCAGGATGAATGATTAGTCGTTTAGTCTTACAACAGCTTTCTTCCTTTACGCACTTCTCTTCCTATAAATTTCTTTTAAAAAATGAAAACAAAAATACCCACTTGCTATAAATTAGCTGAATTATTAATCTCTTGTCCTTTGCAGACTTTGTGTGTTGGACAATAGCCAGGGGATCACAGCACAATGTGCTGTTGCAGGTATTCCCCTTAGAGATGGAAGACATATATATTCTTAGACATGCAATAAAACTTGGATCTTTAAAGTACGTACTAGATGATCTCCCTTGACACTTTGTTTTTAAATCATCTATTTGGTGATTTAAAACCAATGAGTTTGAGCAAGTCTGGAATCGGATCTACTTGACCATCTTTAGTTCCAGTGATGTCAGAGCCAGAATTATATGGAAAACACAGTGCTTAGACTTAAAATTAGCAAGAGCTCTCCAGAAGGAACAAAAAAGGTATAAATTATGTCTGATTGAACAAACACAACTCCACTGTTGAACAGCCACTCAATGAAGAGGGCAGGGAGAGGCAATGGAGCACGGTAATGTGTAATATTACTAGTCAATGGGCTGTGTGCAGCAGTGGGCTCCCAAACGCTGGAGGTGTCAGAGAGATAAATAGCAGAGTGTCCTCCTCAAAAATATGATTAATACCCTCCTCGGTCCACTGCTGAAGATGTAGTGGGTGCAGCTGGTTTGGACAGCAGTTGCATAGAGGAAAATTACAGGACGATTGCAGCAGAGCAGAGAGGGCAAAGAGTAGGACAAGTAGTCAACTGAGTGGGAGTGCTGAGCCCCAACAAGGGGAGAAGTAGGCCAGAGCTGGCAAAGGTCTTTTGGCTGCTGTTTAAGTAATGTTTATAGAACTTTCATGCATGCACAACTGAGTTTCGAGTTCGTGATCTTTGGAGGAAAAAAGGGAGAGAAGCATGTTCGAGTTCATTGTCTCTTGTAATAGTCATGCCAGAGGTGGCTTTCAAGGAGCCATTCTTCTCTCCTAGTCTGCCCCCCTGAAAAGCCTGTACGTCACAAAAAAAGCAGGTGGAAAACTGAGAAACATTAAAAACAAACCAAAAAAGCATTATTTTTTTCCTGCAGCCAACTGTGATTTCCTGAAAAAGTCAGGAGTGTGTCAAGTGGGGTTTTCACAATGTATCATTTTCAAGGAATCCTCTAAAATTCTCAGAAAACATCCTTTCATGCATCTGTTGTCACAGCACTCAGGGGAGACTGTCCAGAGCTCAAATTCCCAACATTAGAATCTGAACACACTATAACGTAACTAATGCTCCTGAAATCAAACAAAGGCAGAGGGCTACGGATGGCTTTATTTCTTAGGGCAGTGATCTCTGCCTTTGTTGGTTTGCAGGCAACAATACCAAGCAAGCAATACAATATATTACCAGCAGAGCCATATTATCTACTGTCTTGCATCCACAATGAATGTCTCAGGGTCTCCCCTGAAAGCCTTGGATGGGGACGAATGCCTGAGGCAATCAGTCTCCAGTCATCAAGACGGTACTGCAAAAGCTGCAGACGCAAGGCTGGTGCTGAACGGAAGGACACACATGTTGTCAAACACACAACACTAGCAGTTTACACATATATACTTCCGCTTAACTTAAAATGACAAAAAAATAGGATGGGGGAAAGGAAAAGTTCCAGTGGATTATTGATCTGAAAGACAGTGATTAATAATCACCAGTTTAGTATTCTGCATCACACTGCCTGTCACGCTTGCCTGGAAACAGGATTAATATAAGAAGATATTACATATGTGAGCAAGGCACGAAGGTAGCACTATATTGATCTGAACTTTAGAGCTGTTCAGTGCCATTAACAAAAACAAAAAGAATGCAGGCGCTTGTAAAAAGGACAATGGCTGACAAAAATAAAGTCATTGTTTTTCCTTCTGCAAATTCCTTCTCTCTTCAATCAGATTCAAGAATTACCAGCTGCATATCCCTGGTAAAGTCAGCATAACCTGCACCAGACCATTCAGCACAGGCACAACGCCTCTTTCCTCATTGTGTTTGCAGGATCAGTCCCTGACTGTTACACAGAAAGTTGATTAAGAGCTTACATACCCCCAAGGACTCACTTCTAATACTACAGAAACAGCATTGCTATCTAAGAGAATTTAGAGAAATATACACTTCTTGAAACTTTACGTAATCCAGAAAACTATAACATCCCTTTTTATAAAAAAGAAAAATCTAGCCTGGCATACAGAAGGTGTTTTAAGAGAAAAAAAAAAAAAAAAGGAAAGGAAAGGAAAATAAAGCTAGCTAATATATTTAAAGACAGTTTCCATGAAAGGAAAATCATATAACTGCTTTATTAATCTACTGTCTCATACTCACTTTGTTCTTTTTTCGTTTGTTTGTTTCTGTGCAAAGAGGGGGCACCACTATTTGTTCAACATAATGTTAAGCATACCCTGCTACTCAATTAGTAAACATGTCAAGAGGTGGGTTAGTTATTCATGGTTCAGGGGCACAGCCCCCTTTCAAAAAGAACTTTTTTTCACTCTAATGAAATGATGGATAATCTGGAAGTAGGTGCTTTAAGAAGATATTAATCATTCTCTGTGGTAATGTTAATCATGCGTTCCATCATCTCCAGATGCTGTGCATCACCTTCCTCCGAGATAAAGGGCACCCAAGCCAGCAGAGTCCTTTTGATCACCTTTCTCACAGTAACTCTCATAAGGCATTAAAAGAAGTCTTCACATTTCAGGGCATCCTTAAAAATGAAATAGAAAGTGGGAGAGTGAGGTAATGGAGGCATTCATGGACTTCAGTCTTGACCCTGTCATTACTTATGCTGCCCAGATGGGAGGTGCATAGTTCTTTCGTCCTTTGTCCTAATCTTTGACATTTTTCAATGCAATGTTTGGTATGAATGAGGTATGAGAAAAACCCTGATCACAGGAAATAGAAAATTAATTCACAAAAGATTTGAGAGAGAGAGATGAGGGAAATCAAAAAAATCAACCCTCATTTTCTGTGAAGAAAAATCCAGCAAAATTATTCCCTCATAGTCTGCTATTCCCTTCTTAGAAAACATTAGCTGAAGTCAGGTCAGATTTATCTCAGCATACTGTCTGTGATGTCTCTTCCAGTTAATAAAACACCCTGCCACTGGAGAGACTTCTGGCCAATTAGACCATTTTTATGACTAATCTTTTATAGTTTTCTTTTTTTCTTTATTTCTTTATTTCTTTTTTTTTTTTAAAGTTATGTATAAACCTAGGGCATATCTTAGATAGCTCAAATATCTCCTTTTGCAGACTTAGATGCTTTAGAGACCCCAATGCCTGGAGAAGCAACTTTGAAGGTCTCCTAAAGCTAAGAAGTTACTTTGTATAAACTGTTGAATAAAGATAAACCACAGGGGACCATACCCAGTCAAAGGCAGGCAGTGTTTCTGTCACAGCATGTAAGTGCTAAGGAGAAAAGAAGTTGAAATAAAATAATCCAAGTTTCTTATACCCATGTTTAAATAGTAAATCCATATGCAAAGGAACTACCCGCTTCTCCTGTACAACCACTGATCCCCACTGAATGTCACTTCTTATGTACTCTATGGGGTAAGGAGGAAAAAAAAAAAAGCTTACAGGAAATTTAAAACCCCTCACACCAATAAATGTTTTTGAAAATGTCAACCAAGTTGCTTCACCACTTTTTGTGGTTTAGATGAAATTATGATGAAATACCTTTTCTCCCAGAATTGAAAGTACACAAGATATATAAATAGCCATGCAACATATTTCACACAAATATAGTTTTGCTTACAAAAAGAATGGTAATTCCTAGAACACTAACCATCTCTGCAAAGTCTCTACCTGTTGGTCTGGTAAAAAGTTTTGTCTTGCTATTTTGCAAAAATGGATCATGTTGTGAACCCTCATTTTTACCTATTTCGAGTAGCCTTGCATCTTTGAACGGAAAAGCTATACCATAGGGCTGACACTGAGCTACGAAGATGGCACTACCATGTCACCAGTGTCCCTTCAGAGAACAGGCAATGCAAATACCTGAGCTGCAATAAGGATACTCTGTGGAGTAAATGGCCTGCACCTCATTGAGATTAATAGAAATATTCTTTCACATGTAGGAAACACTCAATAGTCTTATCTGGGAGACACCAGAGGGAAGAACCACCACCTAGATGCCTTGCTACTGATATTAAGGAGTTTTGTTACGTGTATTGAGTTATGCACGTGCTACACTCAGTTGCATTGGAAAGCATGGATAGAAAGCATTATCTAATACTCTACAGAATATACACAAAATGGTCTCTTAAGTTTTCATTTTTCTCCAGTAATTCCTAGGAAAACAAAGCCACCCTTCTTCTGATGTAAAGCTGCCTCACCTATAATATGCACTTATTTTTGAAGCTTTATACAAACTATATCCTAATGTATTGAGGATCTTTGCAGCGAATTTATGGAGTGCAAAAACTTGATTCCCTGCTTGCAACTGTTTATGCCCTATTTTACATTCCTCCGTATTGCCTTCCAAGTGGTACACGCCATATTAACATAAGACCTCTAGTACAGGCCCTTTGTAGATGGCAAAGCTGAGAGACTAATGGATATCTGAAATAAGAATTTTTTTATTATTCCTTGTGATCTTGTTAGCATATTTATATTTAATGGTGGTAGCATTATTTCTGACTTACACCATTACACTAAATTACTGCTGCTATTAATTATATTTGCTATTGGAAACGGTTGCATGTTTATGGATTTTTTTTTTCACGATTGGTTCTAATTCACTTTTTGTAAAGACAACTGTTGTATTATGCACAAGGTTTTATGGTCCACATAGAGCTACAGGAAATGTATTTATATTTAAACAGGCACAAGAAAAGGTATTGCCAAACTTAGGAAAAGCAGTAAGATTTACAGGACCTTGCTAACTAAAGTTCTGCATTCAAAACATAACACTTCACTCTTTTTGTAAAGTAAAACACCTTAAATTAAGTATATATGAAACACAATAATAACAATAGACCAGAATTTCAAGGTGGCTTCAACTCTTCCTTCACTCGAGTGTATACAAATCTGTTTTGAACACTGTAAGAACCGGGAAATCAAAACATTAAAAGGAGCTTGATCAGGAAAATTAGCAGATACAGAGCTGAAGGGTATCTGGTTGATCCAAGGTGAATATGCTGATATACTTGCATTGTGAAATCCTGGAGTGGTTTCCAGGAGAAATACGTATGTAGTCTCCCACTTTATTTCTTCTGGGAAGTGAAGTACTCCTTCAATATTGGTAAGATAGAGAGCTGCCTTTTCTATTGATTGCACTCAGCTCACAGCTCAGAGATGGTATACAAGAATTTCATTTTGGATGGAAAAATTCGAGTACAGTGATACAAAGGTGCTTTGTAGATACAATCTATAAATCTTGGGGGAAAAAAAGGAAAAAATAGTGCTTTCTTTCATGGATAGCAGATTTAGATCATGAATGTAACCCATAATGCTAAGCCAAATGTATTCACCAAGTATTTTGGTTGGTAGGGTCAGGAAATAGAGACTGCCGAAGTTAATCAGACATCTTTTGTAAGTATGTGTGTACATGGAAAACAGGAGCAAAAACACCTTCTGAGGTATCCTGGAATCTATCCAAGGTATTGGTGAAGAATCTTTTTTTGGAATTTACTGATTAAAATTTTGCATGTAAAACAGATATCCTCATCTGTATTAGGGACTCTGCAAAGTGTAAGAACATTTACCTGGACTATGGGCCAAATCTGGATTTTAAGTTTTTCCTTAGGCTAAAATCCTATTATTGTCAGAATGAATTTCCTTGAGTAGAAAAGAAATAGTTGGCTAAGGCCAAGCAATTTCATTTTGATACTTTGACTTTACTAATCCTGGAAATTCTTCTCACAAGTGTTTGGCAATGAAAGGTGGAAATTTCCTGAAAAGTTAATCTGAACTGATTGTTCACTGCCTTGAACCACTATCTCACAAGAATGGATGTCTTCTATTTTCAAAGGTCTGTGATATTTCTGTGATGAAACATAAACTCCACAAGGAAACACAAAGCAGTCTGCTGGAACCATGTTGGCGAGACAACTGAACAAACACCTGGTTAAAGAATTAAAGCCAAAACAAAGCACTGTTTGAAGGTCTCTCTAAGTTTTAGATAGCAATGGGAATCTTTTGAAATGGGGGCACAGTGCAGCTGCTATAGAAAAGGAAAGGTTTGGGACCTTTACCCATTTCAGAGATACTGAAACTCTGCAGCACTATCTGGTGACTCTTCAGCAATGACAGAAGGCAGTAAGGATAATAAGTAGATGAGCATTACACCCTGGTAATTCCAATTCACACTTTCAAACAAAAATCTTCAGTATGTCGAAGGACCCTATGCGTTCCTGTTTATTAACTGATTGTCTTTGTTACGTTACAGCTTATATTACCTTCCCCTCTTTAGCCCACTTTACCCTTAGCTTTAATGAATTACTGCTTTTCAGCACAATTAGGTGTTTGAAGCAACCAGGAGGTACAGTTTAAGCACAGTAAAATGTCCAATTGAAAAGGCTAAAGATCAATATCAAAGGTCTAAAAGGTTAGACCAATCCTATCAGCTTCAGGGAATACCTGGTGCTAAGCTACCACTGAAGAAAGAAATAGCTAATGGCCCACAGATGATCGTTGTTCAAGCAAGGTTCTCCTGTTTAAAGAGAAATCCTCTTCATTGAACACTAGAATTTTCACATGGCTAAAAATGCAGAAACTTTAAATTCCAATTTTAATTGTGCTGAAAGATGGAAAATAGTTTCTTTTAAATACTTTTCTTTATGAAAGAAGACAATAAAGGCTGCCTATTGGCCCTCATTATCCCCACCTCAATTTGACTTGCCTACCTGCTCCACTGCACTGGTTCAAGACAATTAATCCTAATATTCAACCCTCCTGGTGTAATTTCTCATCTTGGCAGGTCTCTTTCTATAATGACTAAAGGGGAGTGGCCAAATTCTCAGAACCTCAGGGGTGAGCCAGATACATTTCAACAAACACAGACAACAATTCGATCCTGATATGTTAATGAAATGTTGTGTTATCAAACCAAAGTGAGCATTTAAATCCACTGCCCAAATAGCGTGGGTAATGAAACACACGATACTGGTCATTATATTATGGATACAATAAAGTACAATCACAGTGATTTCTGTTGATATGACAAAAGGACATTGTAGGCAACTATCATTTTATGTCTCAGAGATAGCTGATGTTGAAGAAATATTTGTATTATTTTCCTAACTGGAAAAAAGAGGTCCACCCAAAACTCACCAAAACCTGCACAAGACTCTCAGCTACTGCTAACTGGCACAGTTCCCCAAACCTGTGAATTGGCCTCAATAGAACAATGTCTTTTACCAGTAAATGAGTCACATCTATTTGTGAAATAGATGTTGTATGCAGATTATGGTCAATAATCAGTTGTTAGATATAAATATGTTAATCTGAGGTTACTTATCCCACCAACAGTAACACAGCTAGTCCAGTTTTAGAGATTGGTAAAACACCAGATTTTGACTGGGACTCTGCTCCAGTCCCCAGTCCTGTTTTCTTGCTTTTTATTTTGCTGCCTCCTCTGACACACCAGAAATGCTGCCTGACCAGGAAAATAGGTCATTGGTTGCTTTTTCCAAAGCCAGTGCCATTTAATGAATTGAGCCTTCACCTCCCAAGGGACAAGTAGGTAGCCCCAGGGTGATAACTTCAGGGTAGAATACTCTGTTGCTACAGTTCTGTCATTCAGGTTACCCTGACTGTAAACTGACAATTAGGCACAATTTCTTTTAATCTGGAGAATGATTCTTATCTGCATTAGGTAAGTTTTTGAGTTACACTCGTACAATACATGAGGAAAACAGAAGCTGCACTGGGTTTTCTACAGCTGTGGAATCTCTATGCATTTACAGGCTTACAACCAACCTTTATATTCCGTTTCCTTTTTGTCTGCAAAATACCTCACTAAAATAAAGTGTATCTAAGGCTGAGGAAATCAAAATTCACTGTAACAGTGATAGCTACGCTGCAGCTAATGCTGTACCTCTCAACAGTGTTTTGAATGGCTCTGCACAGTTAGGTATAGGGTATTTCTTTTGTTAGGAAGGAAAATTGCCATGATCTTGATCAGATCCAGCACTTGCATCTAACCATGGAAGATCTCAGTTTTTGAATCAAGACCTCAGTGGCATAATATACAAGAAGTGGCTTTGCATTAATTTACACCAGCTGAAGAAGCTGGCAAAGATAATTTCCTAGCTAGTAAAACCGCTTTAGCTTAGTTTAAAAAAAATGTTATCTTTTTATAGCCATTTTTTCTATGGCTGTGGTTTCACAGTAACAGCTTATACAGAATTAGTCCACTGCCTCTTCTTTGTGCCATGGCTGTTTATGAGCGTGTGGTGAATGGGATTGGGAATTGATCCATCAAGAAAGAAACCAAACTGCAGCTCTTCTCTTTTATGGCTTTTTCAGGCAAATCAGTTCCTCAAGGCAGGTTACCGCATGACTACACATAGAGGCACACCAGCTTGAAGCAGGGTAATGCATGGAATGAAGAACAAGTGGGAGAAAGAGGAAATGCTGTATTGTTAATTTTGGCACCATGTCTACATAACTGTGAGCTGCATCCCCTTGCATTTATGTCCAAATACAAAGGTAAAAGAGGGGTACAAATAGAAATAAACTTGCATATAATACCTATAAAAACAAACCAAAATATTAAAAACAAACAAACCAACAAAAAAACTTTACCGGCATAATGTCAATGTAGTAAATATTTTTCAATTCCACCCAAGTCCACAGTCTCCTCAGATCTAAAAAAATATTTGGAAGCTATATCTATTTCCACTGAAACCAGCATTTAGGCCAGTAGTAAGCTCATTTCTTTAAAGAGCTATTTTATTTTAGTCTGTTTAATTTTACCCTGTTAATTCAACATGCAAGAGTAACACCGGTCTTACCAAGATACTTTTCCCTTCCCTGAATGTGCTTCAAAAGGATATTGGTATTTTATTAGCTGATGTTTATTAAGAAGTGAATGGCAATAAATTGGCTGAAGCAGGTAAGCACACACCATATTAAGTAAGAAGGCACCTATTTTTATTTTACCCAGAATTAGGCTCTATATAACTACCAGGACACAGTCAAATGTCATAAAGTGCAACAAAAGTGTTTAGCAAAAGTTAGGACATGCTATAATAAAAGTTTAAACAAATTAAGTAAAACAAATTCTACCAAATTTTTGATGTTATCAAAGGGAATAAAATCTTCCTTTCCTCTGCACATTATAAGTTTAGAACAACTCAGGAAATCGCTCATTAGAAAATGAATTTAAGTCATATGTGACCAAAGGCAGAGAGAGCTTCTCCAGTTCTGATTGACTGGCTTGGCTACAGCCACATCACCAGTGCAGTGGAATGTTTGCAGAGAGGTTTGCAGACCAGCAACTATTTGCTGCAAAAATTCTCAAATGATTTCAAGTAATCGTTAGACTAATGAATGTTGTGATCTGTTGTGAGAGAACCAGGGAATAGAAAAAATAAAAAAAATTAATTGAAGAAATTATTTATTTTCTATTATTTGGTAAATTCTTTGGTCACTGAAACTATGCAAGGTGTTTTGAAACCTCATATTAAAGAATAAATCCTTAATAAGTTAGCCTAATAGCCCAATTTCCAAATTAACTGCTATGAACTTCCCTGTGAAAAGTAATTCTTAGGTGACTATTATATAGAGATCACTATACTACCGTCTACATCTGATAGCTATTTTGTACCCTGAGGCATGTGGCTTGATTTAGCCTAGACACTAACTACAAATGTCATTCTCATTCATATGGCACTAACTCAGTTAAAAAAAAAAAAAAAATTAAGCATATGCTTAAGACCCTGAGAAGTCAGCTTCTCACATGTTGAACATTAAGCATAGTCTTACATCCTTCGTTAGATTCTGGGCAGAAGGATCAGGATTATTCAAGTGCTTAGAGCTGAGCATGTTTTTATTTGCTTTGCTCAATTACCACTATAATGATCTCATTCTGTTTTGCAAATTCCAAAGCTCTCTGCTTCAATAACCATTATGCTTTTTAACTCAACATTGATAGCTAGAAATTTTTAAATTCTCCATGGTTTTAACTGCAGTAGTTCCCTGTCCACCCACTCCTTTGCTTGCAGCTGCAGTTCCTGCAGCTCAGGTGAATGGGCAGCAATAATTCTGGATTACAGAAGGATATTGAACTACCAAACTCTGATAACCAAAAGCTCTGATTCATAACCATGCTGGATTAATCATGGTGGTGCAAAAGGTTACTGCCCCAGCTGTCTGCTCTCCCTTATCTTCAAGGTTACTCTGCTGGAAGTTCTTTCTTCAGTCACTGCAGCTAAACCCAGCAAGGAATGGGAATTAAACACTTCTGTTTTTTCCTGAGAATGGGAAAGTGTAAACATGATCAATCCCTCTCAAGTCCTGAGAAACCTGCATTTCCAAAATCCTATGCTCTAAGTCCTAGTCCAACTCTTATTAAAAGACACAGAAGGAGGGCGGCCAATTTCAAAGGGAATTGGAAGAGTCATGGAAGGGGTGGAAAAGTGAGTTTCCGCAGCTTAAAACCATATGAATTTTAAGACTGTTTTTCTTAACTTTAAGCACAATGTCATTGGTCTATATGTTTATGTCCCACTACTATTTTCAGAATCAAAAATTCCTAGCAAGTTAGAGAAGCCTGTACTATAGAACTATATACTTGGAGTAATATAGAGAGTACATCATTTTAGTTCTCAAATAATTCCGCTAGCCAGAAAAGATTGCAAATAAAACCTGCAGCTATATTTCTGCAAGAAACTGTTAGTCTTGCTAACGACTTACTACAACGTATTTTTGTTTCTGTGCTTTGACGTGTGCATCCTTTGCACTATCAGAATAATGCAAATAAGTCTATTTCCACAGTTACTGGAGAGCTTTACACTCTGCACAGCTATTCCTAGCACCTCACAGCTAATTGTGCATCTCCCCACTTTGCTTCTGTCTGAAAACAGTAGGTGACCTCCCTTTAAGCTGCTTTCTGGTGTTAGTAGCAACTGCTTAGTGGCAAAGTATCATAGGTTATGTTGTCTCTAGCTCTGGAGTGACTAGAGAGGAGGAGCGCGCTTTGCTGCCTTTGCCACATAAACACACAGAGCATAGAGATCTTCTGTTTTTGTCTTTTAACAGGCTGAAAATCAGTTATAACTAGACTGAAATCAATGAAGCTTTACCGCTGTGCGCTGTGTTAACACAAGATGCGAATCTGCCTTTGGGTCCGATTTCTGCAGAGCTGAATGGTAAGCAGGAATGTTCAGATTGCTCTGACTTCACTCACCATTTGCTGATATTAACTCTATATATTTTAAGCAGACACTTGCAGTTTCTCAGATGTCTTCTCTTTCTCATTTATTAGTTGAGTTATATTTTAACGGTGCTGAGAGATTTACTGTCAATGTATTAGATGTATTCATTTTGGTTAAGGCAAAATCCTTGTGCTAGGATCCAAATGTTGGACACATCTGTTAGCAGGCCAAGGAATGACCCTGTATTATTATTATTTTCTAAACCTGACAGCTCACACATTTGAAAATTGCATTAAAATATGTAGCTTAGCAGCTCTGTCTTCTCTTTGTACTATTTGCTCGCATCCGGATCCATTTTTTACCCTGCAGCAAGGCGGGGGGAAGGATAACCCCATATCAATCGCTCCCTATGCCAGCTCACATTAGGGAAACCCCCAACTTTTCATTTCAAATCAGCGGCATCTTTCCTTTGATCCAGGAGACCACAGCTGGGAAGCTGACATGACTCTGCTTCGTGCTTCCCCTGCTCCAAGCCCCGCACTTTGCTGTGCTCCTCTAACCAATTCGAGCAGAGTCACCTCTGCTCAGTTTTAGCAGAACCTTTTCCTCCCTGTCACCGACAGAGCAGCCGTATTAATCACACTCAGCCCAACTAACGTTAACAATCCGTCAAAGTGGCCTACGAAATGCTTCATCTACTGTAACCAGAAATTTCACCTGAAAACCTGCTGATTTGTCCCAGCACTTCTGCCTGTAGGACAAAACAAACTGAAACCACTTTTTCCTCTCTTTCTCTTTTCAACATTTTCCACCTCCTCTTTCATTGTTGTTTCTCTCTTTTTGTTTTATTCCCTTACAGTAGTTCAGAATTCATTGAGCGTGAACTACACTTTTGCTTAAGGAAATGCTTACTTGGTGTTCTCTCTTTCATGGTACATGGGCCTTTACTGTTGATGGCTTCAGACTAGGGGTCGTTGGAAGTTCCTTTTGCAATAATGCCAGCAAGTCAATATAGTGACTTTGTAATCCTGGTGCCTTGCTGTATTTTGACAACCTCTTTTCTATTTTTACTCCTAGCTATTTAGCTATCAAAGAAGGAAGCTACTTTAAGCTGGGCACTGTGGATAAATTCTCCCCTGTGAACAGATCTGCCCTCTGCAAGCGTCCGGAAGGGAAGTCGCTGTTATCTGCCTAGGACGATGCTGTAAGTCATGGGCGTCGCCTTGCAAGAGCGGCTCTTGCAAGCCAAAATATCTAAGTTGCTCCAGAAAGTGATTTTTTAATGTTGACTTTCTAAAACTATTTTGTTAAGGCTTTTTTGCGTATCCTACAAATAGATTATAAACACTGAACATTTTACCATCTACTCCTGAGTAAAAAGGGTGTAAATTCCCACACACATCGGAAGGGCAGCTTTTCGAACCCTCTTTACAAAGGCGTGACTATACAGTGCTACTGCCAGAAGCTTTTGTCAATTATATTAATACACAAACACATTTTGACAGTTTTTCTGCTTTGAAATTGGTGGGGGATGGAATTTGCTTAAACAATTGACATGTCTCAGGCCAGTTGCTGAGGCTGGCAGTACTTAGAGGGCAGTTCAACAGATCCCAGTGCAAGTTTAAGTTCTGTCTCTTCAGTGGATTCGCTAGCACTATTTTGCGTTAAAGCAATACTCCCAAGGAACTGCTTTTTAAGGCTACAGCAGGCTTGTGCTGGTCTAATAGTCAATATTTTCCTTGATACTGGGTAGAAGTGACATTGAAACTGGGGACTTCAAGAGGTTTTAACCTTTACAGGCTAGATATGGGTTTCACAACCTAGTTCCTATTTGCTGGTAGCTGGTTGACATGATTAACACCTCCAGTTGATCATCCCAGACTTCTCCTTAAAGTTGCTGTCCCCGGAACCGAGGTGGGGACGTGTACCTACACTTGGGCCCCTTCTCTGCTAATATATTTGGGCTGAAGATTAACGCTGGGTTTAGACTATGTAGTATATGTATTCAGGCTCAAATGTCAATGCAATTCTCTTTCAGCCACCCATGCTGGAAGGCTGCAACATTAAGGAGCAGGGTGGGAGGACAGCTAAATCTGCCTGTGAAGATCAATCACATTCCTTGTACTCAATCCTACAATGGAGCCCACTGAACAGCTGAAAAAGGTCAGCCTTCACTTTAGGACAGAAGTATGATCTGGAAGGCAAGAATGGACAAGGAGCTATTAAGTTTGGTAGCTACTGAGCCTTAGCTTTCATTCTCGTCGGCTTGGACTGTTTCCACACTCTCATTCATTTTTTTCTCTTCCTTGCAGTAATAAAGATGCATAAAATAGATCTCCACTTGCCAAGCTAGCTTCTAGGCTCCTTGTTCAAGACCATTGAACTTGGAGGAAATGGGGACCCTGGGATCTGTCTCTGAATCAGCAGCTTCATTAAGCAGGTTCTCATGATCAATTTCAGGTTTTCAAAGGCACTCTAGTTCTTTCAAAACATTTTTTCCTGGATTTACCTTCCCACAGACAATCTCTAAAAACTGATTGGTCTTGTTGTAGTTCCAAATGCAAGAAAGAGCTTTCTTCTTCAAATTTCCCATCTCTCAGAAATTCGTCTTTATACCCTTTTACTTCCTAAATGTTCTAATACCCACTGATTTAGGTACACCAGGAGATCACTGGGAGGCTGCCAAGACGTATGCAGTGTTACTTGGCTCACAAGGTTGCGCAGAATCACAATGCAGTATCATTCAGTTATGGCAGGAAGAATACAGAACAACTATTTCATTGTTATTTTTAACAGACCCAAAGTGCAAGGTATTATTGGCTAGTAATATCAAGTGGCAAACTGTTAATGCATTTAAGGCCCTTATTCAACAACACCCATAAACATATTTCTGACATCTGTATTTAAATATCTGTTTGACTTCAATAGGTTTTAAGCATGTGCTCAGTATTAACTTCTATGCTTTTCCTGACATGGGGTTCTATGTAGGTAAAATAATATCTATTGTATCAGCATAGCCAGGTTCAAAATCCAAGCCTTCCTGACCTCCAGGTATTATTCAATACGTAAGACTAGATGTAAAGAGGTAAGTATGTACTGGCAGAATATGAATAGGCCCAAGATTTTGAGGTTATTGTTGGGGTCTGGTTTTTGTTTAAAAGACTTCCAGTTGTTTAGCACAAAAAGCCTTTCTGCAATTTCTGAACATCTCCATTTTATGCCAATATCCACCCCAAATAACGAACTTGTATATGCCACCACCTATCAAACAGCAATATCTGAACAACCTGGAGCTCACAAAGTCTTCCCCGGTAGTCTGAGCTGTGACTGCGAGCAATGGGGAGACCAAAACACCAAGAGGGGAAACGCTTGCTAGGAGGAACTTGGTGAGCGAGATATGAAGAACTGCTCTGTTACATGACAGTCCTTTCTCTGTATTTTTCTCTGTAAAATATTGGGGACTGAGACTCTCTCCTGAGAACTGTTAGACTCTCTTTTGCCTGTAGTTTTTCCTTCAGATGTTCTTCCCATCAAAAGAAGAAATTAAGCTTAAATTGGCACTAATATGTCTAATCATTCATGAGAGGACTACATATAATCTGAGCAATAAGAATTCAGTCTTTGCTTATTCCTGTAAAAAGGATATGTAGTTTGAACCATGAGAAGCCATTCCCTCTTATTTATGGTTTTTTTCTATTATGCTATTAAAAGTAAGCAACTCATTACTGCAACACAGAGAAGCAAATTAAAATATCTACTTCCTAGTGGAAAATGTGTGCCTTAAAATGAAAACCAAACCATGCCTCCCCTCCCCAGCAAAATACTCTGATTGCAACTGGAACTAATTTGCTGGTAGCCTCAGAAAAGAAGCAAAAGGTTCAGTTACGAGGAGGTAAGATGGTCCCCAGATAAGTCAAAGCCGAGGTAATACAGCAAGGCAATCTGGGGGAGGGTTGCAGAGCTCTTGGCTGCACATGGCAGGTAACAGTAGGCCTTTAGCTCTCCATGCTGTCAATCTGGCACTATTCACACACACTAAATTCACTTCAGTATTTAAAGAATTATTGATTCTTTTCACCTTTTTTTTTTTTTTTTCCACTGCAAGGCCACTACAGGCCACTGAAAAAGAAAAAGAGACACACACATGCATATACACAGACAGCAAAACTCAGGGAGCACTTCAGCACTAAGTACTAAAAATACTGACCTTGCTGCAATTCTTTTAATCAGAGGATAATAATATATGGCCCAGAAAACACTATATTTTTTTTATTACCCTGAACTGTACTTAATTGACATAACTCTGTGGGAGGATTAGCTTTTATACAAATATCCACATTTTATTGTATTGCCATTCCCTAAGGAGTGCACTGCTCATATATTTCTCTTAATGTGACTTTGCAAATAGGTCATTGCACAGTCATATGCTCAGCAACAGTACTTAGATGTTTAGAATTCATTGATTTTTTTTTTTTTTTAATGCCAAAATCACTGGAGTGATGGATGGTTGCTTAGGTATATAATTCTCAACCAATGACTGCTAACGTCTTCTGACAATTATAATTATCAGCTGTATTTTGTTACTTATATATATATCTTCAGTTGTGATGTGGGGATGGAAAAACACAGATGATGAATTGAGACAGAATGACCTGATCCTTAATATAGAGGGCAGGTTGCTTTCTGAGGTGAGTGGATAAAGAACTTCATGGAAACTCCAAGGCCTTCTGTTCCCTTTGGGTGAGCTCTCCCCTCGAGGATTTACAGACTACCAGAGTGTTAGCACATTTAGCAGGTTCAAGGCAAAACTTCATCTTGAAATGAAAGCAAAAGTTTTACCTGCTCTGCTGCATGAATTTGCAGCGAGATTGCAAATGAAGGGAACAAAACATTCAGGAATATTCTGTGAAGAAAAAATCTCTGAGAAGGTAGGGAACACAACAGGTCTCAAGAGTACCATAGTCTCCTAGCACTAGTATGTCAGGAGCGGAAATAAGAGCCTACATGCCAGGATGGAGGTCTCTGTAGGAAAGCTAGATGCAAGGTTTGCCAGTATAACTCTCAAAATTACTGACTCAGCGATGCATATATCCATGGTCAATTTAGGTATGATATTCACAGGTAACATATGAAATGCAGGTTATATTTCAAGTGACACAGACTAACTCCTGCCCTAGATCACCAAACCATGACCGTGAGGTGCAAGACCAGAGGAAGCACCGCTTCTTCATGAGACAAGCAGCAAGAGGATAATGTGCTTCTCTCCATTCATGCTGCCTTGTGCTCCACAGCTTCGAGGGAACACTGTGTGCTAGCCAAGGGGGTGACTACATCTCTTACTCCACTCCAAGCATAAAAAGTGCCATCTGTAACATTTGCTTGAGGAAAGTGCTAGCTGCTGCCACCACAAAATGTACGTGAAACATAGCCTGCAAATATAAAACCTTAGTTAGCCACTAGGCATTGGCAGGTCTGCTAAAAAGGCAGTTCAGAAATCCATGCAGTGACCAGTATCCTGCTCTTCGTCCTCAATAGAAGGATATATTTATTCCCATATAAGGGGAAGTAATAGTACTACTCCACAGCATATGAATAACCTGCTGTGGTCTGCATAGATAGATTACATACACGGAAAGAGAGGGCTGTCTCCTGAAAAACAAAACATCATTGATTTAAGCAGCAGTACCAGGGAATCACATCAACTTAGGATGGTGAATCACATGCCTACATGGAGCTCAGAATTGCAGGCTTACAAATGTTATCACTGTTAGCAATTTTCTTAAAAGTACTGAAGTCTTCTTCACATCCTCAAGTCAGAGAATCATAGGAGTTTCGGGTTGATTTTGAAAGACCAAAACCTACTTTTATAGTCCTCACAGCTACAAAGGTAACTGAAAACATCAGATCTGAAACATCAATCAAGCTTAAATGTAAGATTCAGAATCCACAGCGGAAAAAAAAAAAAGATGACTATGGCATCTGTTAATTTTTATAGCCTACTTTCTGAAGAGAAAATGTATGTGATCAGAAGGTGTTTATGCTGGGGGAAGAGGAGGACATACTTGACAAAAATAATTATGTTCAAACAAGCCTTGTGAAAACAGGTGGCCACATAGAAGTGACTACATGTTCCTCCTATCAGTGGCCTACAAGAAAAGCACAAGCATGGGACACACAATTATGGCAGTATTAGGCACAAGAGCATCCACCAAAGAAGCTCCAGCTACAGGAAAATCTGTTGAAACTGGCAATCAGTTATGAAAAAACAAATTATAAGGAACTGTTTCATTTGTGCCAGAACTTATGAAACTAATTGCTTTAAAAAAAAGCTCATGACTTCTAAGCCAATCTCATAATTTTTTGAAGGTTTACGATTGGCAATGAGACAACGCAATTTGCAAATACCAAGCTGAACAGTATTGCTCCAATGTAAGTAGAAGTTGCAGAACCAGAGCACTAAACCTTTAGATTGCCACTGAAGAATGATTCCTGCTGCCATGACCTATAGCATCGCTGCACATGCAAATAAAATACAGCAGGTTAGGGTGAGAAATAAAACAAGGGAATCAAAGCAACAGGAGAAGCACAGGAAGGCATTATGTGGGTGATCAGAAAGATTTTGCTGCTAGAGAGACTTAAATGCATCTAATTGATACTGAACCCCTGGGGCTTAAATGCAGATAGCGCATGTTAATAAAGACATGTCTGTTTTCCATCAAAATCATCCAACAGAAATCACGCGTACAAGGGTCCCATTTGTCTGCAAGGAATGTGCACATATAAAATCTAGCCTGTCTGCAGATTACGTTCTTAACAGACACATGGTCAGGATCTCACTTCTGGTTTTCATAATCCAATGAGTGCATATTTATTTATTGGTCTCTGGATATACCACGGATTGGATCCTTTCCTCTGCTCTAGAAGCTTCACATAGATCTATTGGTGAAAGGCTGCCAAACACGTAATTTACCTTGCCTCATGCAGGTCTCTCTGAGGTTCAGAAACCACCAGTTGGTGCTGGAGACATCCTAAAGACTCATCGCCTTCCTACAACCTTTCTGAGGATCCCTGATAGCCATGGCTACACTCTAGCACGCTTTGCCTGCCCTGCTCTCCCTGAAGAGCTGCAGGCAGGTAAAAAAGCTTAGAAGAGATTGGAAATCCCTCTACCACATACTGTTGGGTTATCTCGAAGCCTGGCAGATGCAGCACTGGAGGTTAACATGGACAAATTCTGGCAACACCACTGTTTTTGTTGGTGGAAATCTTGTAACTACAAGAGAGTTACAAGCCAGTTTACACCACCTGCAGAACCTGCCTGCAGGCAGGCTGGTTGCTCCTTGGACATTCCTAAAGACATGGCTGAATACATTGTGTTCCTGCATTTTAAATGTTTTTCTTTTCACAGAATTTTTGCAGTTCAGAAAGTGAATGGAGAGTTTAATCCTCAGACCATTTCTTTTTCTTACCAAAAAGATTCAATGGAAATGACAACAGCAAAAACAACAACAAAAACCCACCACAATTAAATGAAGACAATACCAAGCATCTGCATGGTTTTCTTGTCTCCCTTCAGTGAATTTGGAGAAGCATCATTCGCTACTAGGTATACCAGAAGTCTTTTGTTGATATCATAGTGCTGACAAGTGTATTAGTGACAGCAACATCATATGAAACTATAACAGGAATCTTCCTTTCAGCAGTAGGTCTTGATAAATTGGACATACTGATTCCTGCTATTTGTTGCAAGGTAGTGTGGCATCTCTCTTTTTTTCTTTAACAGGCGCTAATTATTGAGCATCAAATAGCGTAAAATATAACAGCTGTGCATACTGTCAGTGCTATATGGGCTGCTGAAGGTGTCTGTGCATGCATATGCCGATGTGTGAGCAAATGACAGTGGGTGGTTTTGCTGTTTGCTTTATAAATACATTTGAATAAACTGGATTATTCTGCAGGACAGTAGAAATTCAACTGGGTTGCAGCTGAGTTAACAAAAAGAAGCCAGTTTCTAGAATGGCTGATGACTTTGTCACAGTGCTGGATAAAGAAGCACATTTGAGGCTGCTGGGCATGGTGGTGGAAGCAGCCAAGGTGCTTGCAACTCCTTGTAGACTAACGACATTTTCTCCTTTTCTGTATGCCAATCTCACAAATCCCAACTAAATTATTAACATATTTTCAGGAATCATGAATACGAAGTTCCAGCATTTGAAAAACAGGAGAAGAAAAGAAGGGAAAAAAATCAAGAGAAACCAAAATTCTGATGTTCTATTTTAAGCTTTTATAGGCAAGCTGTGTCAAATAGTGGGAACAGTTCACATAGCAGGTGAAAGTTTGCTGCCGAAAGCTTTCAGTCCAAAGAAACTTTTTCCTTTGTGAGATGATTTAAACTGTAAACCATAAATACCCTGGTACCTCCCTGACCAAGATAACAACCTCAGGGAAAAAAAAAAAAAAAGAAACCCCTAAAAATATTACTGTGACCTGTTTTATGGTAAGGTCAGGCTCTTAATCAGTTTCGGGGTATAGCTCTTGAAACGAGAATGAAAGACTTTCTCCCTGAATAGTTTGCTCTCCTCAGGTTATAGTGAAACAAAATATGTAAAGTTTTTTGCTTCTGAGTGTTAGAGCTGCTCTTTTAACTTTCCTTTTAAGTTGGAAAAATGCGGTGAATAGAATCATTCTTTTCAACTCAAAACTTCTTCATGAAGGGTTGAGTCTTTTTTTTTATGGTTGCACTGGTACTAACACACCAGCTTCAGATGACCTTTACAAGTATCACATGGAGGCTTTATCCTGATTAAAATGGTTTTCTACACAGAAGGGGAAGGCCTGTGACACCACTCCGAACAAAACCTCTGCAGGACAAGGTGTAAAAGGATAAAATATATTGCTTCCTCTAAGAGGAATGGAAAAAAGGACCGAGAGATTCTGAATAAGAGGGAGACATGAAAACCTGTGTTTCATTTTGATTAATTCTGCACAGTTCTTCTTTAAGCAAATGACTAATGTGGCCTTTGACCCACCAGGAGAATTCTTTTAGCTCCATCCTTCAGGAAACCCAAAGAAACAGTGCTAGGGTTACACCTAATGCTGACCTACCTCATCCATCTGCTTTCAGTGAGCAAATGTCAAGTTCATATTCTTTTCCCATCGATGAAGGGCTGGGGAAGGGAAGAGAGAGGATAAAATTGCTGTAACTTAATACTGGCATCAAGATTTATTTACTGTTGATCACAGCTGGTGAACTTTTTGTATCTTGCATATGCGCAAGGTTGTTTGGGTCAAGGTGCATATGCCAACAAGAGAAAAGCAGGGAAAAAGAGCAGGAGAAAGGAAGGCCTGAGGATGTAGCAGAACAGCAAGGAAAGAGAGGCTCAAGGGTAAATTTATAGTTATGTGATCTGAGCCCAGAGGGAGGCCTAAGCAAGAATGCTCCCTGACCGTAAAAATGCACTCGCTGGTAATGGCTGTTAATGGTGCAGGATGATTTTACTGAGTTAGACATTGTGGGGGTGGCGGGGGGCAGGCGTTCGGGAAGTGAGATGATTGTGGGGTAAATGCAACAAAAGACTGGAGGTGGTGAAGTTGTGGTTACAACTGTGTGTGCCCTGCTTCCACAGTTGCCTTCCAACATGCACAGGCAGAAAAATTAAGAAGGGGCAAAAATAAAAAATAGAAGAGAAATGGAAAGAAACATGTAGGAAATATGATGAGGAGCCCAAGTGGCATTTTGTGCTGCTAACGTGCATGACATTTCAAGAACTGTACTTTGCATTTTTCCTTTTAATTGTTCTGCCCTTTTGCTCTCCGTGCACAGTGTGTGCCATAGCATTCTGCCTGTCTGAGGACAGCAATGAGCAGGCAATGGATGTGCTTATAAGCACCTTGGGTTCACAAGTCTCCCATTTTCAATTAGCAGATGAATAAAGGAAGTAGGGCAGGGTTTTATTTTTGATTTCATGTTTTCAATTAAAATCCTTTCTTTCCCTCTGCCCCCCCCCCCCCCCGTCTCATCTCTGCTGAGCCCACGATCAGACCATTATACAGTCCTTCCAGCTTCAGTGCTTGCACTAATACCTGCTGGACTTGGTGGATCAACTGCATTACAGGCATCTGCAGCAACTGGGGTGCTGGCTCAAGGATGCAAGGCCTCTTGAGCACCAATCCCCATTACCCTGCAGCAACTGCTTCCCAAGGAGAGCCAGTTACTCACCATAACAAGATCACAAAACACACAAGCTTTCTTTGATTGTCATTTCAAGTCCAATCAGCAAAGAAAGGAAATAGCTGTCTTTGAGCAGTCTGGAACCTATGCCTTTCTATTTTGAGTTGAAGCAACAGTCTGACTTTAAATCCACTGACCAATGGATCAGGCCCAAGCTAAGTAGATAGGTTTATTTTTAATGATTTCAATGTTTTCTTTTTCTCTTGTTTAATAAAGGTTCATTTAGATGGTTAAATCTCATCACTTTTCAATGAATATCTGATGATGCATTATAATTGAGTCCCAGCTGAACCTATATTTGATCAGTATGGAAAAAAAACAAAAAACAACAACACAAATGCTACAGCTAAACAGACAGTTTTGCCTGAGACATAGATGCTCTGTAAATGAATAGAGTAGATGGTTACTGAAGTAGTTATTCTTTTTGCACAGAACCAATTCATTGTATAATTACTAACGCAATTAGTAGCCCACTGTTCCTGGAAGTGTAGTTGTTGCATTCAAATGTACTTCAGGGCCAAAATGTCATCCATAGATTTCAGCATAGATGTGCAAGAGTAGATTAATAAAGAATATCTTCCAATTTTGAAAGTTCTGAGAATTCCTAGCTTTCTAGCTACAAGACCATATATCACTCTTCTCTCCTGTGCTACATCATTATTTGTTGTACATAAATATTCCTGGAAACTGCAAGATGCACATACGTATTTTGGATATGTATATAAAGAAGATGTTCAAAGTCAGTGACAACTTTCAGGGTGTGTTTAAGAGATAACGTCTGTGAAACACTAACAGAAAGATTGAATAAATTATATCATATTTACTACAGTGTTTTTAAGGGAAGAGCTTATGACCTTGTTTTTCATGAGCATTCAAAAATCTGTAAGTCGCACCAATCCGTATTATGCTGAATACACATTACTTCTTTGGGCACTGCTGAGACTGTCCTGCACTCCTGGTCTTTGGGCTTTTTTGACAGGTGAGCAATTTTTAAATTAACATCAAACCCGTGAGCATGATTAACAAAGTTAATTTCAAAATAGATCTTTTAAGCTAAGGGTAAGGGATAACTTGGTGTCAAAACAAAATTGTTGTGTTTGCCTTCATTCTGTACAACTACCTTGTTCAAGCTGTTTGCAAGGAACAATCATAATGTGATTTATTAAAGCAGCAGAGAATATTTTGTCTGAACCTGATGCATGGGCTACTTTATACGTTCATTTGGGAGCTTTGAGGCTTCTGTTACAGGTTGGAAAGGAATATCCTCTTCATGGGTAAAGATGGTATTAAGACTCTTAGAGAGCTAACTAGAGTAAATGTTGCTGATTTTTAATCCATACAATTGCACTTTTTTTTCCTTTTTTTTTTTTTTTCTTAAGGAGCACACTGGTCAAACATACCAAGTGCCTCTTGTTAGAAGTTATCACTTTAGAAATGAATTTGCACGCTGTAGTATTGAAGCCCTTGGATCGGCTCGTGAGCTCCTAACCTCCACATGTCTGGCCTTTGAGCAGAACTTGAGAGAGGGAGGGGGGAGAATGAGAGAGAGAAAGAGAGAGAGAGCAAAAGGATGAAGAAGAAAAGCAAAATAAATCAAAAGCAGCTTTCTTGGTAACACCAACATCTCAAAGGCCAAGTGTAAAAGGACCAGGGCTCTAATGATATCAATTAGGCTCAATCCTCTATGTCATTTTAGATATATTGTACCCACTGAGTATACTTAAGTCCATATGTATAAGGTCATTTATTGGGTCCAGAACATAACAAATTATCAGCAAAGGTTTTTTTTTTTTCCTTTTTTCCTTAACACTTTCCACTTTCTGAAATAAATTATAGCTCATAATGGATTCATGTTGAGAAGCTAATTTTACTTAATTTTTTTCTTGCGATATCAGGGAAATGATTATTATATCACTGTATATGTACAATGAACAACAAAAAAATAATAATACCTGTTAGATTTTCTTGGATAACTTCCCTAAGACAGGTGACTTCCTTTTGAGATGTCATGATATAATTGGTATCAAAGATGCCAAAGAGATAGCCTTTACAAGACATTATCTGCCTTGGCTAATCTTTTTCAGCGTCCCTCATTACACTGGGTTTATCACAGCAATGTAATTGCATATTCGTTCTGAAGGGAAATAGTAAACTGCTACGAAAAGCAGAATAAGAGTCTTCGATGTTTTGAATCTTTTGGCAGCCCTTCAGAAATATGCCATCTAGTTCTATCAGCAACATCTCAGGATGTGGTGACCACCTAAAGGCACACTTGAAGGCTGACAATAAACTTGTGCTACTCCCTACACTTCCTATAACAACAGGCTTCATGCTGGATTTGCCGTCATTTTTCAGTCCCTTGGAGAGGAACTATGCCAATTTGGGCAAACACAGCAGAATCTTGTTACATAAATTGAGTCAGTCAGTTCAGATTGTAGCACAACTGTGCTTTTCATGATTAGGCAGAAATGTTGTTTTTTCCTGAAGACATACAATTATTGCTTATCATGTCGAATGACAATGCCATTTCCACTGGAACAGTTAGAGAGAGGTTGTTTGATCATAAACAAGATTAGACATCTGAAGCTATGCCAGACACATGTATCTCTTACAGAGCAGTGGATTCTTATTGCTACTGGATAATATGCAGTATTATTTTCATAGGGGTTACTTATGTCTCATGTTCTCACTGGGCATCTTGTGGGCACCCCCGTGCCAATTAGCGCCAATGAGATCAATGAAATATTGACCAGTTGGAATAGGAAAATCAATAGTGTGGTGGGCAGGGCACTCACCTCAGCTGTGGGAAACCCAGGCTCAAGACTCTGCTCTAATGAATGCTCAATTATTTATGCAAAGTGGAAAGCTCCAATAGAACAGACTGAGGAAGCCTTCCCCAGAATAACTACCCACCTGGGGGCAGAACTGTCACTAGGGATGAAGAAGGCTGTTCAGCTTGATCCTCTGGCCTAACCAGAAATTCTCCCCTGGAAGAGAGAATATTTTCTTGGTTAAGTGGAAAGCTTCCAACACAAGTTTTAGTTGAAGCGAGTGGGCATTTCAGCTAGCCCTGTTTGCAAGCTTGTCGTACTAATCACCGCTGCATCATGTGCCATTACGCTCTCTGGGGAGAAGCAAGGCACAACCCACGCTGTGGATGCAGCTTGCGAAGGGTATGAATTCCTCCCCACGCTGCTCTGGCTCCACCAGGGCTCCTGGCCTCCGCTGAAACAGCAAGCAAGGGTCAGGGCAGGGCCCTGGATGTTTTGATACATAGCCAGAAACAACCAGACAGTTGGCCAGAGGACTCTCGATTACAAGCCTTACGATAAAACTCAACTGCTATGAACTTTTTTATCACCATTTCTTGTCATTAAATCTTGCTTTCAACTCCCAACTTGGCTTTTTCCACCAGCTTGATAAATGTTATATAACCTAGAATTTACTTTTACTTGCACTTTCCTTCCTTCGGTTCTCTGCCTCATCCAGGGCCTGCACATCTGTTTTATATTTATTAATGGAGGAAAAAAATACTGTGTTTACCCTCCTCTATATTTCTTACAGTTTAAATGAAGCAAAAGGAATATTCAGGAAAAAGAAAGAAAACAGCCTTTAGTTTGGTTCTTCAAAATATAAAGTCTCAAGCATTCCTCCTTTTCTCATCCAGAGGATTTCCTTTCACATCTCTCTTTAGCAGTGATGGCACTCTTTGTGCCTCATGTCTACCTGCAAACTGCTCAGGCTGGGGACTGGTCCATCCTGTGCACCTACTCCTGGGACAGCATGGGGAGCCCCAGTCTTGGGGCCTTTAAGTGCTTCTGCAATACTAATGTAGAAGAGAGAATGAACGTGTTATGTTAGTTCCTAAAAACCCTGGCCAGAACAGAGCTCTCATTACATTATGATCAAACCTAAAATTACAGGACAATGCCTGTTTTCAAGGACTTGGAGTATTATTTCTATCAGTTTCCAGTAAAAGTGTATATAGGCATTTGGAAGAGATGAGGGAAAGGGGGAGTGGATGAGCAAGACTACGTAACATCAGCATGCTAAGATTTCAACCCAGCTAATAGCTGCAGAGATGATGGTTGCTCTTCTAAGAGATATAGACAGACAAATTAGACAGGGGTTCACAAGTCACCACTGATCATTTACCTGGCCATTATCACTTGTCAATGCCTGCAGCTAGCACACTGGAAGTGTAGCACAGGAAGCAGGACAAGGTAATGGTTTCCCAGATCAAAAAAACCCTGTTTGTCCATAAAGACAGATGCAGCCATGATAATTACAGGTTTTCAAGGTGGTGTGAGTTCTGCCCTGCTATATGATGAGCTGAATACCTAGCAACAGTTATAGACTGTGGATCTGCTTCTACCTGCCTGCTAAATCTACCTCTCATCTGTATTTCCCCAGTACAAAGTGGATATTTGCGTGTCATGCCTGGATCAGTCCAGATTTATAGCTTGGCATAGTTTCATTCTTCCTACTGTAGGGAATTAAGTAAGGTCCTAACTGGGAAATTTTATCATCTTGAAGTCCCCAAACAGGATGGATATTCAAGTCATGTAAAATCAAAATTACACTCTGCAAAACCATCTACCTCAAATAATCTGGAGAGCACTAGGCTGCCTCACGGTTCTTTAGTTTGGTCCTTCAGGGAACTGTCTAAGGTTTGATTGAAAAAAAAAAAAAGATGAAGTTTAGGCAAGATGGGAGGGCTCTTATTCCTTGTAAGCAGAGATATCAGTAGAATTCAGTCTTAGTTGTCAACTCAAAAATATAAGTCTTCACCAACTTGAGTCAACTAATTGAATGCACTCACTGTGAAACATGGGAATGCAGGCATAGTTAGCTTTTTTTTGTTTTTTTCCAAGATACTTCTTCTTGGAAAGACTACTCTTCCTTCACTTATGTACATGGAAGAGTTCTTGGGCTAAATAGAGTTAAACAGCCATGCAGCTGCCCATGTAACACTTCACAGAAATGAAACATTAGGTCTCTATTACCAAAGACCGCTTTCTCTTCCTTTTTTCCTACACCACATCTCCAGCCAGTAGGAAGATTTGCTCCTGTACTGCCATTTCCACTAATTGAATATGAATACTAAAAAGTGATAGGAAAACCAAGCAGTGAAGGGTCTCTACATGCCTTTTAATTTTTTTTAATTTTTCTTTTTTTTTAAAAAGCTTCAAGCTGAAAAAACAATCTGATAAATTAATTCTCAGGTGTGAGCATAAAATAAGACGTCCTTTAGGAGTTGGGAATTAGCCCAAGAGCATCAGAGATACAGTGGCAAAGGGCATGCTTTAAGAATACCAAAAAAGATTTTGTAACAAATTAAGCTGGGGATGAAGCTGTGCCTGATGTTACAGGCCATTATTATGCACAGTTATGAAACACTGGTATGCATTAATAATAAAGATCAGTGTTGCCTTCTAGGGAAAAATTGAGCATTCTTTTAATTAACTTAAATTTTTCATCAAATTGATTGAAAAGCTCTCATCCTTTTTTACTTTCATGTAGCCCTACATTTTATGCCGTAGGCTGAGAGCGGTTTTATCTCAAATACTTGGTGTTTTTGAAGGAGTCCGTGTGTTACAAGTTTCAAAAAAAATAAAATAAAATCACAGCAACAACCTAGAAGCAAGCTAGGGCATGAAACGAGAAAAATAGGTAGCTGTTTTCAAGTAAATCACTTTAAAAATTTTTCTGTTTACCTTAGAAGGGAGGAAAGAAAATATTTTTCCCTCACACTGTGGCAAGGCTTTGTGGCTGTGCTCAGGCACAGGTCTTGGCCAGTGTCACGGAGGTCAGGTCTGAGCACACGGCATCCAGCTGGAAATGGGGAGAGCTGCTGATCTCTCGACGACTAACAGCTTCCGCTCACTGCAGTAAAAGTGATGAAAGCCTCTGGCTCTGCTCGTGTAGTGTGAGAGCATGAAGCCTTCGCCAAAGTATCTGGATGGGATATTGCTGGATCTTTTGGGGTTCTGGCTGGAGCATTAGTACAGCACGCCTGGAAAGCCATAGCAGTTTCTCCGGTGTGATCTCACTACACCGCAGTGTTGCAAGGGGAGAAAGTAATGCAAACAAGTTTGGTTTTCTTTAACTGGAGTCCCCTCAGAGAAACTTTCTGCCTTTTTCTGTACATGGAAATCCCATCCCCAGAGATGTCACATAAGAAAAATGTACTTCACATACACCTGCTCCACTCTTAGATAATCCTCCTGCACAACAGGATCTGGAGGTGACACTAAGCCACTATGCCCAGTTGATGTTGGGCAAGCAAAGCCCCCAAAGGGAGGGAGGGAGGGGATCCATAAGAAGGCTCAGACCTCCCATTGCAGCATCCCAGCTGGGCCGAGAGTACTAGGAACATGTCTACAGTGGCAGGCATTCTTTGTCCATGCTCTGGTCTGGGTGGGCAGCTCAGGTTTGGAGGGTTTGGCTCCAAAGCCATGTAGCTGCAATACGGTAATGCCATACCATAGTCCAGATGAGGCGGGAAGAGCACCTGCCTGTAGATACATTCTCGGTGAAGTAGAAGACACGTGCATACACTGATGCACCGTTTTTTCTCCCACACTTTACAATGCACGTCTAAAAGGAAGTAAACAGCTCACAGTTTGGTATTTGCATTGCACAGCTCTGTATCTAAACCTAATCAATAGAAGATTTTCATTAAGATAAGCATTAAACCCTTCTGAAAGACAAGCTAAGGGGAAAAAGAAGGGAGGGAAGGGGAAAGGAGAGATGAATGAATAGAATAAAATATTTTCCCTATTCATAACAGAAATATATTAAGCTTTGCTGCTTGTATTTCCTGTGCATCTACACAATCACAGTCCTTTTCTCCCCATTGCCTATTAGCATTCTACAGTAACTGAATAGAAACATTTGATATTTTAAAACATGCCTACAGTCATAAAACCTTACCACATGAGATCTGACAGGATCAGCACAGCGTAGGAGCTATCAGCCTGGGTACTTGTATGGGAAATTACTTTTTTACTGGAAACCTCCATGGAACAGCTGTGCACGTCAGGCTGATTCTGCAGCTGACATTTCTATGTGAGCTGGAATGAACCAATATCCCATGCTGGTGGGAAAGACCACAGGAGATGCTGGATCCAATTCTCCTCTCACTTTTACGGGTGTAAAACAGGTGTCTAACAAGATTTCATAGCTGTAATGCTGGATTGAGGACCAAGCCGATTCTTCTGGAGGAGATGAAAAAATCAAGATCCTGCAAACCTTTCTGACTACAGCGCTTCATTAACTTTTTCATAAAGGTAGAGATATGAGAGGAATTCCAACTTCATTTGCAATCAACAGCCGTGTTCTCATTGACTTCAATAGGGCCAGAAATTGCACCTATTAAATATATTATTCTCACAAAATTCTAATTGAAGAAATTACATCCTACCATCCTAAATCCCACCTGGATTTTCAGCTGGATATTGTATTCTTCAATTTCTGGCCCCATACCCTTGTCTAGTTTCCATGCACCATTAAACAACTGCTGCATTTCATAACTGAAGCAGGTGCAATTACGTAGCAGTTTTTTACGTGTGAAAAGTATTTGAGGATATTCTAGGGTGAAAGGTGCGATATGACTCTGAGATATTGAGACTTTCTCACAATTCACTTTATGGCTCTGCACTTTTCTAGAGCAGTATAACTCAGGATTCAGCATGTACTCCTTAATGTAAAAGAAACTTTAGGAAATAATTTTGGTTAAGACATATATAGTGCAGAAAGACTTTCAATATATCACTGTTCTAGGCAAAACTTTCAAGCTGTTTTAAAACAGAATTTTTTTGCTGTGTTTGCAGTTGCTAATAAATAGCTCCTAATCTATATTTTTATCCAGGCCTATCCTCTCTTACCTTGCCGTTCTTTTAATGTGTACAGCACCTTATACACCAGTATCCAAGATTAAAGTTCCTCTCATTGACATAGAATGAAGGCAAATTATACCGTTTGCAAGAGAAGAGATAATAAAGGGGGAGTCTATAGAAATACTTTGATGAATTATATAGTGGCAATTTTCTGACATTAGTAATGTAGGGCAGAAGACAGTGTTTCTGATATATAGATGTAAATTCATCATCTAGACTGCATTAAAGAAAACTACATAAGATTCCTTGATTTTTGGATTGCTTACAAGAGCAATCAGTAAAATGTTACAGTCTTCTCCAAGGAAGCATCCTGAGTGCAAAAGGTGAAGAATTACACAGATGAAATAGCTACCCTTTTGTGCTAACCATCATAAAAACAGAGCCAAAAGACTTCCAGGAGCCTGCACCTACATATAAAGGGAAGGCCTTTATACTGTATGGTGAACGACTAACCGCAGCTGGAAAAATCAGACGGCACTTACTTATTTTGTATGTGTGTATAGATAGAGATAGATATATAGATATTTTTATATATGTATATACATATGGATTGTTTTACTTGTTTGCAAAATAAGAGAATAGACAAATCTCTGTTTTTAAAATAACATATGAAAGACCAGCTTGCTAAGAAGGGCAGGAGGACATGATACAGATTGCACACAGTAAGTCCTGTGAAAGAGATCACAACAGTAGGTCAGACAAGTTTTGTTTACCAGCTCCCTTCTACTAAGTATTCAAAGTGCTTCATTAGTACAGCAAATATATTATAAAAAAGGATAAACAAACTACACATGTCATAAAATTAACCCTGTTCAATCTAAAATTGAGGAAGACAAAGTTTATTGCAACTTCTTTACTTTGGGCCAGGCACCAGGTGTCCTTTTTATTTTTGCTATGTAAAATCAGACTGCAAATTTGTGAAACAGTGCTTTGGGGGAACCTTCTTAGATGTGGAGTGCTCGAATTTCTATTATCCATTCCCTTCCATAAGATTGAGGCAAGGAGTAAAAGTGGAGAGAAAGTGGAAAGAATTATGAAGGAAAGGGCATGTTTTAAAAGTTAATAAATGAGTTTTATCAACAGCATGAACTGAGCGGTCACAAAAACATTGAGGGTTCAGAGCAGCCGATGTTTACCCCAGCTGCTACAGAGCAGCTTGAAACGACCATCAGACACCCAAGCTTTGCCAAAGCCACTGGCAAAATGTTTCTTAATCCCTGGCCACCTCTGCCAAGTCTGTGCCCCACTAAGTACTTCAGTGGCTACAGCAGAGCAGCAGAGAGGGATGTTGTTGGTTTATTTTCCCTTGGACTTGGTCTCCACATGTACATGGCCCTCATGAGCATATCCATGCCTTGGTCCCGCCAGCATAGCTTCATTCAACTTTTAAGACAACAATAGGAAATAATTCCTTATAGACCAGAGGTTTCAACTCATTCTTCGGACCTTCAGGGCTCCTCGGTGTCCGTATTCTCAGCACACCATGTGCTGGAAGCTATGTAAATATGGAGCTTATGGTCACATACCGATCAGTATGTCCTACTGGGTGCACAAGCACTTTCTGCAGTGCTGAGAAGAGCCCCAAAATGCAGAGGATTTTATTCTTATTTATTTATTTCATTTCTTCTCCCCCCACTTCCCCCTGCACACACTGGTTTTGGCCGCTACAGAAAATAATGGGTTCGTGGGTGGATTCAAGATGTCAGACAGAGAGAACAAGCACTGCTGTTCACTTTGTAGTAAGGCAGGGAATGGTATTAAAGCAGCAGAAATCAAGGAGTAGGGCCACAGCAGCAGTAGCTCATCCAAAGCAATAACAACGCACGAAGGCAAGCCATGGCAACTGAAGGAAGGCTGGAATCTAGCATACCCATGGTCTTGTTCTTATTATTACAACACAGCGTGACTAAAAATATCAAACCAAACAAAAGAAATTCCTGCAGGCAAGGGGTAAGAGAGGAGGCCGACCACTGCTGGAAATGGAACTTATTGTTCACCTAAGTAGTGCAGCGGGGAACAGAAATCACAGAAGCAAAGGCCAAGATCAACAGCAGGAGCAGCGCTGAAAGTAACAACAATGTTCCTGAACAAGGAGCCACAGACTCCAGAAGAGGTGAGTAAGAAAGGGGCTTCCCACCCTCTCGATCCCTCCAACAAATCTCTCAGAGGAAATGCAGGATAGGTGGATCGCTTGGCTTCCTGGTGGTGGGATGCTGTGTCAGGGACAGACCTGGGAACGGCTTGGGGGTTGTGAGCCCTGCATGTATCAGCTCTCAGGCAAGCCAAACAGCAGATTGCTCTGAAAGCAGGAGTGAAACCCTCATGTGATCCTGCTTGGCGAGGTATCCTGGCGCTGGGGCAGGCTGAGGCAGCGCTGCCAGGCTCCCAGCTGAATTAGCCTTCAGGACAGGCTGGAAAGCAGCTGGATGCTCCTGCGTCTGCAGGACCCATGTGGGCAGGCTGATGGCGGGGCAGTGGGGAGCCTGGGAGAGCTGGTACCTCCGAGCTGGGGAGCCCGAGGCTTTTGGGCCCCTGGACACACCACTGGCTTTGACAGCCTGGCACAAGAGCTACTGGGGCACCAGGATTTCGACTCCTTGCTGGGTGGGTAGTTCTAATGGAGACCTGCCTGGTTTCTGCAGTCAGGCTATCTCCCTAAAACACTGCTTTTTTCTGACAGAAATCTTTCCTTAAGGTATTATCTGAGCAGCCCTAGCCTGGAGCAACTGTGCACACTGACAGAAGGCTGGACTCTGGACGTGGAAGGAAACATGCAGGAATTATCTAAATAGCTAACTGGTAATAAAACTATTACTAATGGTCATATTGTTGCTTTGCTCTGCTGTGATACTTTCCAGAAAACCCCCAAACATTTTTGCAAGTTAACAAACTAAATAAACTTCCCTGCTGTTGTGCAAAGGAAGAATTTTTACTCTCTCTTTTTCTCCTAACTGCTTCAGCCTCGATCCATTTTCTTTGGCCAATCTATTCACTGGCATCACACTTACATATCTTGTATGAGAGCTGTTCCTTCCCATTTCATGCTCCCCTCCATAACTCTGTGCAGAGACGTGAAGGAAATCTGGCTTACAGCTGGCTCACATGATATGAATTGAGTGGCCAGTCTAAGACCTAGAAGTGGAAACTATGACCTGCTGTGCTCAGAGTGAGAGTTTTATAAGGTAAAGAGCTTTGGAGGATTGCAGAGACTGAAGGAGAGGCAGCTGTTTGAGGCAGCTGAGAATTGGGAATAGGTGTAAGGGGACATGCAGGCCTGTTGAGTCAGTCTCAGCTGGTATAAACCAGCATAGCTCTGCTCACTAAAACTATGGTGCAAAGTTCATTGCAAGAAAGAAAACAATGGCTGGATAACACACTGCTCAGAAATGCATCTTCCTTTTGTTTAAAAAGGGATGAGCTGTGCTGCGAGATGGTGACAGGCCTAGAATTTGATCTTTCCAGGATAGAACTGCCGTCTGTTTTCTACATCTGCATAATTTTCTCTTTTAGATTCTCACTTAGTAATGAATAAATATTTGTTTCCCATGCCACAGCTCCTTTTCCATTCCTTCAATTTCTCCTACATCAGGCTGTTTATAAAGGATGCTCCTGGGATGGAGAAACAGGCCCTGAGATCCCAGAGATGATCCCTCCTTTAAGCTTCTACTGCTGCTCCACCTGCTTCATTCCTTCCTTTTTAGTACTGCACGATGCACTGAATACATAATTTTCTCTCCCTCTGTCAAACACGTTTTTTCTATGCCTGTATATCCCAATCTATAGAAATTCCCACAATTTGTGCGCACATCAGCCACACAGTAAAACAAAGGCTTTTATGTATTCAAACTGATGATAGATGGATTAGAAAGACAGATAGTTAATGTGACTTGTACTTTCAATGAAGCTTTAACTGACTGAAAACACATAGTTCATGTTAAGTCTTTGTTGAAATTCCTATCAGTAATAAGCATATTGAATCATGAGAATAAACGTAAAATGTCACAAGCTTCTTTTTTTTCTCGTGGTGGTTGCAATTTCAATATATTTGTTATAATCAGCAAAAGCAGTATGCCACACTGGAATAGCTGAGCCTCTGATTCATTTCTGAGGATTGGTGATAGTGCATGCTACAGGCTGGAAGAATGTTCCTTGCCACCAGGCTGGTATTAATTTCCTGTTCAAAAGGGGCTATATTGTCAATGTGACACTTTAATCAGCTACCAAAGTGACTCTGGAAACGCAGACTTCACAATCAATGTCAATGTATTTCATGTAGTTTCAATACCGCTTAGTCATTTTGCTTCAGAAGTGCGCAAGGAGGGTCAATACATTTCATTAGTTTGTTTCTTCTGAAGGACAGTACAACATCAGAACTTTGATTATATTATAAGAATTGCCTTAATGTGACACCAGATTCCCTGATTGTGCAATACCAGACACTGGAGTGCTAGAGGGCAGTCAAATTATCCTTCACCCACGCATACCCAAGAAGCACCAGTGAAGCGAGCTACAAATGGAAAAAAAAAAATAAAAGAGAGAGAGAGAAGATGAGAGGATGCTGATAATTTGCATAATACACAGTAGATTATAGCTCCCCTTAATTTTCAAGGATACCAGTTGTCATAAATCAACTGTTTTTTACTTAGAATTCTACACTATAAAAATTCTTGGCATATATAAGCGGAGCATAATTTTCATGTAATTATTTATCATTCCTAAAAACATACACTAAAAACAAATATCCATGTGTATACGAAGAATTCCTTTAAAAACAGAACCTAAAAACTTAAGACTGTGAACTTTCATGGAAACATGAAAGTGAACTTTTTCCAAGGTAAACACATGTAAGTACGCATGTTCTTCAGCTGAGAGCAGGCAGAAGAAGAGTTGCAAAACTTGGTAATGGTTCCAAAACAAGGACAGGTTAACCTCAAAAGATTCAGATGTCTCAGTTCAGATAAAGTAACAGGGAGGATTTTTCAAAATAACTCAGTGTTGATCTAAACTTACTTCAACTAAAGTCAACAATCAAACTCCCTCTGGAAGAAGAATCAGTGACTTTGAAAATGATACTCATGAAGTCTTACAGAAAAACACTTCCAGCATCTTTGATCATGTAATTGAGATAGGAGTTTAACAAGATTAAGATTCTTAAGACTTCTTGCACTTAAATATTAACTCCTACATTTTATTACTGGCTAAATAACCCTAAAGTTCACAAGTTTTCTTTTGTTTCATCTCAACAATAGTACAAATCAAACCAACCCTGCATGGACTTGTTCACATAACCAGATGGGAAAGCCCAGTTAGTAACTCTTGAATATTTAAATATTGTAAATTGCAAATTGAAAATTTTACAGCTTAAGATACAGTCAAGTTTTCATATTCATAAAAGAAATGAATGGATAGATTTTGGAAAATTCATGCTGCTCAGCTTGCATCACTTTAGATCCCAGAGCTTCCACATCTGACATAATGTGGCATGGCTAATGGCCAGTCTTCAGGAGGAACCATAAACTGCTTTGGAAATGTTGCTGGTGAGGAAAGAAATGTGACGTCACTGTGAATAAGCCTAAGAAACATGTGTCTAAACTTGCATTACAGCTTGATCTCATCAGCTCACTTCAAACCTGAAATTTCATTTAAAGCCTTCCTCTAGGAAATTTTTCCTTAGCCTACAGCTAAAAACCTCTGGTAATTCAGACACTGTTTTAAATGATGCTCCTTGTAACTTAAGACAACAGTTTCCATTCAGTTTTGTTACAAAACTTTCAAGTGTCCATCTCATACAGCGTATCTGTCACTGTGAGTCGAAAAATGGCTTAGTGTCTCGCTGTGTGGTCTTGCTATCAGCAATCCTATTCTACCGACAAGCTCTGGACAGACTTTTAGATTATCTTCTCATAAAATAGTTTTACGGAGACAAGAGTCAGACCTCCTTTTTAAGAAGTGGTGTTGCACAGAAAGGGTGGTTTTGACATAGAGAAGTACAGACAGTTTTATTTTATGTTTTATTATAGTACTAAAAAGGATTTCTTTTACATGCAATATCTATGCAACACTTTCCATTACTTTAATAAACCCCAGTGCCATAGATGTTAATTTTAGCTAGATAAGGTTTTGGTCCACATGTAGAAATTTATATAGGATTTTATAGACTTTCTTCATAGGAAATGTGGAAGTTTTTTGCAGAAAAAAAACTAATAAGGTCTTGCATTTATGAAGGATCTTTTCTTCCACTCCATTTTACTGTTGGGATATCCTTGGACTAGTATGTTATTAATCTGAATGAATAAAAAGACAGGAAGGCACAGAGGTCTACCCTAAAACAAGTACTTTCTGATATCAGTAAAATTATAGAATCTGTGAGGAGTTAGCACCTAACAGGATTTGGCTTAATAGAAACAATGAAGTCTTCATATTTAACTACATACTCCCTTTGAAGCACAGAAATTATGGCAAAATTCCACTGGAAATAAAAACAAAATAAGAAATGTCGAACATATACATATACAAATACTTCATATATGAAAATAGGAACCAAAGTGTTTAAGTCCAAAATTAACATTGTAGGAAACTTTTTTTTATTCCTTAAAAGCAGGTGTAAAAGATTAAGGAAGTGAACTTAATTTGTGTTTGTTTGTTTGTTTTAAACAATACTGGGAGAAGCGGATAGCACTGGAAGGGAATATTTCTAACAGAATTCATCAAATCTTTTTAATCACAAAAAAGAAAATCACATCAAGCCAAGCAGTCATTATGGGGAATAACTTAGCTTTAGAAATACAACTGCTTTTAACAGTATTTTTACAAGGAACATCAAAAATTACAGAATAGAAGAGAGTTGCTTTCGCAGGCTGGCACTTTGCGTGGGCAGGATTCCCTGCGCAGTGGAAACCTCCCACCCCGCGCAACCATCTGCTCAGGGCAAAAAGCTGAGGCAAGACCCTTTCCTAAGCTGCCTTTGCTACAGGGCTCAGGTGTTATTCTGAACCTCCAGTAAGCTTTTAAAAGTGAGAGAAGTTCTCCCTTTTAGAAGGACCCACGAGTCACAGCCACAGTGCTCAACCAGCTGTATCTGTCCATTAGGAATTGAAACAACCAAAGGGCTTCAACTGGCTTTGAACGGGAAAGGCCCACTTGAAAACAGGATTGCCTAGGAACAGATGCCTGAACTTAATCACCAAAAAGGCCTCAAAACTGGTGGGATGGAACAGAGTTAGGACACATGGGGAAGCTGTGTTGTCTCCAGGAAAACAAAAGAATGTACTTCAGGGATGTGAGGGGAAAACTACTCCTAGGATCAAAAACTGAGTCCTGCATTATTAAAAATGAAGCCTGGCTTGAAGGAAGTGTATTTCTCTGTGCTTACAGGGCCCAAATGCATGTTAACACATCAGATTTTGAAGAGCAAAAGTCATTTTAAAAGGACAGAATTTTGAACAGTACTGTGTTAAAAAAGTTTCAAAATATCAGCCAGATGTTGATCACAAAACAAACTTGCTAAATCCAGCTATTCCAAAAAGTGTCAGTAGTATATGGCATACACATTCCCTGAAAATGTTCTGAAAACCTTTGACTGTGTATGCATATTCCAATCTATATAAAATCATAGCAAAGGCAAGCTGCACGTTTAAAGTGTTTTGAAATGATATATTATATTGCAATCCTCCCAAAATAATAAAAACCTAACATCAGTTGGGCACATATTTCGAAGTGGGATATTTTCAACTGACTTCAATAACTTACAAATAGTTGAAGTAGATTTGCTTCATTAAACAAAAAAAAAAAAGCAAAGTCAAGACCTTTCTTGCCAAGATCTAGCCTAGAGAATATTTTGACAGCTAAATTATAAACTGTGAGAACCGGGGGAGTTGTTATGGACCATCAACTATACCGAAGCCAAGGAGTGTTATCCAATTAATCATTTTACTCATTAGAGATAAGTAAAAGCCAAAATAAAGTTAATCAAAGTCTTTTATACCCTGTATTTAGAGCAGCTCCCTGTGTCTTGATAAATTCTTCTTGTAACAGGAACAATGTTTCAAAGACAGATCAATAAACAGAAATTCCTGAAGTCCTGAAAATTAACACCTTTCTCTAGTTATAAGTCAATCAGGAAATGATACCCAAAAGAAATGAAAAAGTCAACACAAGTTCAGTGGGACATTAACATGTGTGTCCCAAATTGCTAGATTTCAGTCGTTATATTTTTCCAAGCAGCTAATTTTCCCTTTTTGAAGTACTCACAGAAGGTCGGGACCAGTTTAAACATCAAAGCTCTAGGAATTAAGCAGTTTCATAGAAAACAGAGGAAGAAAACTTGCCTAAAGTAAGACTGTACAGTGATGTGACATGGTCCACCTTCTGTCCAGGACAAACTACAGCAGGGAAGTCAACCCTACTGCACTGGCACACTGGAGCAGAGCTGAAAGCATGGCTTACCTTAGACACACGCACACAGGGATACACCCCCTACCCCAAGGGTATTTTATCCTTGAAAAAAAACTCCTTGCTACTTCATAGCTTGACTAATTCTATGCTTTCAACTATTGGCTTAAATTTTATGAATTTTTGTTGACATGTTCTATGATGTTTCAACCCATGGTAGGAAAGACAATACATGAGATGTGAATGCTAGTTGTTAGAAAATAATGCACAACTCAGGGACTCTGTAAATTTATCAATAAAAGAAGCTGATTGGAAATAGCTTTCCTTTAGGAAAAAAAAAAAAAAAGACTTTTTTAAAATCCATTTTTAAGACAATGCAGTTTTGACTTGTTTCTTTCAGTATCTGCAAAATCTCAGGATGCACAGTAATGGGCAGAATAACAGAACCTTGCTAGAAAAAAATTGGTTAAAGATGGTATCTGTAAATGTGCAGCTTACCTGCTCCCCCAGACACTTCTTAAATCTGTTTGCCAGAATGATTGCCTTCCATTTGCTGTTGCATCAAACAATATATGAAGCATTATTCGGCAAATCAAAGGTGTGTCTAACCACTGAAGCTACACTCCCATCCACAAGCCAGTTGAAGCCCCTGTCCTGCTGAGCTGATATTGAGAAACATTTCCCAGAAGTACTCAGCCAGATTCTCAGAGCTAAATGGCTCGGCATGGCTCTGCACGGCATGACTTGTGCTGCTGGGACTCCTCTAATTTCACTGGAATTGCATCAGTAGTAAAATTGAGGGAAACAGTGATAAATCAGTTTTTTTTTTT
>VXAL01001589.1:5457-75807 GCA_013399475.1 Chauna torquata | reverse complement strand
TTTTTTTTTTTTTTTTTTCTCTCCTCTCTCTCTCTCCCCAAGAGCTCTAAATTAGCCAAAGAAAGCATTGCTGAGCTCTCAGAACAAGCGGGAGCGAAACAAGCCCTTTTTTTCTCGTGGTTGCCACGAGGAGGCACTGCAGCCTGCCTTATGGAAGATTTTTTTTTTTTAATTATTAAAAAAAAAAAAAACAGGAAAGAAAAGAGAAGAGGAGAGGAGAGGGAGAAAAAAAAGAACCAACCACCCTGCTGAAGTGTCTATTCGACACCACCACGGCTTTGGTGTCATTCCCTATTTAATGGCTGTCAGTGAGGGGGAAAGACAACGTGGTGGGTAATTAAAACCAAATTGCAGGCAGGAGATGACTGCAGAAGAATGATATTGTCATTAATACTGATTTAACATGCACCTGGGTAAGGTGAGAGAGTGCAGCTAGGGAAATCGCAAAGGCACCAGGGCTGCCTAATTTAAAGATGTAGGGTTTCTAGCCGAAGCATGTTTAAAACCTGAATAAAACCATCATATTATGACAGTGGATATAAAACTGAAACAAATGCGCTACACATGTCTGTTAAAAAGAAAAAACTCCTCCAACTCTGTGTTCTCTGCAAAGCAAGCACTGCATCCTCTCTGAAGTTCAAAAGTTTTTTTTTTTAAAGTAGGTTTTTTGTTGGGTTCTCTCATATCTCGGTTTCTAATGTGTTCCTTGCTTCCTCTGCTCTTACAAAGCTGACTGATGAGAAGAGATCTTTGTTAGATGGAGGGGGAATGAACCACTGAAATACCCAGTCTGTCTCACGGAAAAAAAAAATCTGCTCCATTAATATTTCAGACAGTAAAGATTCCCCACCTGGTATTTAGTGCAGGACTGTAGTGCAATTCATTTATGAAGCAAGGAAACTGTGGACTAGCTACTGAGACAGGAGATAAAGCAGGGAAAGTTTGTTATTGGTAACATGTTGCAGACTACACAGTTTCATAATGTTAAAGCCCTGGCTGGATTCTTTTCTAAAGCTCAATCCCAGTGTCAGCAGAGCTAGCAAAAGCTTGTCGTCTGTTCAGCATACAGTTAAATGCAATGTAAATCAGCAGCTCTTAATTATAAATCAAACTACTGGATTTTTTCTTAATGAAACAATGTAAGTTCAATACTCTTGACAATATTTTTATAATACCTAAGGATGAAAAAATAAATTTTACAAAGCTTACACTCTTTCTTTCTTTCTTCTTTTTTTGTTTCGTTTCTTTTTTTTTTTAACAATTTGTATTCTGGACATCACATCAAATTCAGATAATAGGAAGGGCAACATCTCAGGCAATAGAAGAATATGTTCAACCTGCAGCTGAAACCAACTGCATAAACTAACTGATAAATCTTTTGGTTTAACAGTAAATGAAATGCATGCAAATGACCATCCTTTTGTCTTACTCCTAAAAAATGAGTAATTAAAGAAGTCTTGAAGATACACAACCACAGAGAAAGCATATTCAATGTCATGACCTCAAAAGCAAAAACAATGCAAATTAAAAACAAAAGCAAAGAGAAAAGAGCTTGGGTAGAGAAAGTAAGAGTGGTGGGTCCTGACCCAAAGCCTGTTGAAATCCACAGCAAAGCTCCTATGAAATTCAGTAGACTTGATCAAACTCCTCACCACCATTAACATGACAGGATTTCAGTTTCTCTCTCTTTATTTTCCCTTTTTGTATCATTTGCAAGTATCTAAAAGGTTCAATTAGACTTTTAATTAAATTGCAAAAATGTTTGTCATCTTGTTCTGATTTGTACAATTCCTCCTAAAGCAAATTGACTGTAAAAAAAAATACTCCTCTTCCTCTCCCCACTCTCAGTCCAGCAATACAGACTAGCAAGCTGTCCCTGCTCCTCGCAGGCTTCTGGTTTTGGGGACAGAAGCAAGCTTGCACTGCTGGCTGGAGGGAGAGTTCAGAAAATGCTCATTTTCAGAGGGAGCTCAGCTCTGGGTCAGAACGTACTCAGACATCTTAAAAGGTAGGTGTCGAGTACATTGAATTCACAAAACCACATAAAAGCTGGGTGAGGGATGACAGATGCAAAGCTAAAGGAACGCGTCGGCCCGTGGCCTGGGCTCCGGTTCTGGCTGCGCCACCGGCCCCCAGTTCCCTTTCACAAAACTGATGGCAATTCTCTGTCTTACTTGGGGGCAGTAAAGATAAAGCCATTGCTATCTGGAAAGCACTCGGATTTTGTGGTGAGAGGCCACGGAAGAACCTAGGCAGGCAGGCGCTGCTTCTCTCTCGCGGTGCAGGCAAGCTGCTGCTGCGCCTTACTGGAAAAGGCTGGCAGGAAAAATCTGAGATCTGCCGAAGTCAGAGAGAGTTTCAGTGACTTTACTGAACAGACTTGGAAACCAGTTTCAGCATCAACAGCCTCTAAATTAAAACCTGCTTAGGTGATCATCAGATCATGTGTGCGCTTGCCCGTTTCACTCAAGTATCTCTTTTCCAATATTGTAAAAACCAGGACTCCAATGACATTCGCAAACAACATATGTTGGTCAGATGAACATAACTTCTATCTTTTTTTTTTTTTTTGTGGATGAATATTTTATGGCTCAGTATTTTCCAGATCCAAGATCAGAATTCAGCTATCAATTTTCTGGACCTTGACACTCCATTTTCTTAATTGATAGTAATTTAAAAATCAAGTGACTTATTTGCAGTCTACTTTCTTGTTTAAGAAAAAAAAGGAAGCGGACATCTTTATAATAGCTGCCTAGAGAAATGTCATGACAAATTGCAGCATAGATCAGAAATACTACTTAGTGAAGAGCTTAATACAAGCAGCTTAATGCATAAATATGAAAAAATAGGAGCGGGAGAAAAAAATAGAATCCTAATCTCTTTTGCTCAACTTTGAAATCTCTAAGGCCCACATCCTAAAAAATCTCTGTGCTTTATTTTACCATCACATGCAGTGATACTTAACTCAAGTTTGTAACACTAATACAGTATGTATGCCAATATTCACTATGATAAGACCTAAAGTACATTTTGTAGTTGGGAATATTGGCTGTGTTTTTCCCTTCCAGCTCCTTCTTTTGTATCACTTATAAAATACATATTATGTTGTTATTGCCTCTGTCTAAATAGAGAGATTCTGATAAATGACTTCCACTGCTGCATCAAAGCACGATCTAAATGTTTGGTTATGAGTCAATTAAAATCTCTTTTTTGCTTTCAAAAACATGCAAGAGGAATAGCTTTCTTTACACACTAGTTGTCTGAGAGTTAGAGAGGGTTTTTTCCACATACAGGTTCATACGAAAAAACAGTTTGGGGACAGTTACTTTAGAAATGTGTTTTTATGCACATAATGGATCATTTTGTGATTTGATGATTTTATCATAATTGATAATCATAATAACCCCAAATATTTTCTTATTTGACATATTAGGAGAGGAAAAGAATAAGCCTCTAACAGTTTTTTTTATGTTTTGTCAACCCTAAATTCAGAGAAAAAATCCAAACATAAAATAAAGCCAGTTTCCAAATCACTGTCTTATATTCAGTAAGCCCTGTGCTAATAAGGCTTCAAATACCATCAGAAAGTTGTGTGTTTCTCACGTAAACACAAGAAAGGAAGTGATCAGTCTTCAAGGCAATTGATAATTCATTGACAGAAAACAACAATGCCCAACCCAAGAAAAGCATCTCTTCTGCAGCTAGTTGGAAATCTGACCCCATTCCCCATAGCTGACTGCAATAACGCATTGAAAATCATAAAGCAATTACCTGGCACTTAATACTGGGTTATTATTAGAAAACTATTTTCTTGTGGAAAAAAAAAAATCATTTTCTTGTACTGTTACAAGCAAAAGGCAAATAACATCCCTTCCACATTTTTAAAAATATTAATGCCTCTATATTGAGTTTATTTGCTGTTGAAGTAAGAAATACATGGGACAAATCCTCCCTAGGTGCAAAGTGATATTGCTCTGTGGGCTTCCACATCGCTATTTTCATTTATTCTAGGTCTGGACCTGGCAGAGCAATTTTTTTTTTTCCCCCCCAGAAAGGTAACAGCTGCCAGCAGCAAACCCAGAAACATCCAGTTTCTGTTATATTTTGCTTTCACATGAAATGGAATGTCTTCGGGGAGCACACAGGCATGCTAATGAGACAGGTTCAATGGAGATAGACATACTGGGCCAGCACCTTAGCCCCTGGTCTGGTTACCCTGTGCTGCTACGGCACTGCAAAGCGGCTGGATAGCTGCCCTAAAGGGGGCATGGGAGGATTTCCATTGCATAGGGATTCTTGCTTATGAACTTTCATTAACACAGGGTTAATTTCTAAGGACACTGAAGAGTCAAAATGTCTTGCAATCATTCTAGGACTGCTACAAAGGGCCATTTTTGTAAAAATAAAAGAATAAAATAAAATTAAAAAAAAAAACCGCCCTTGTTTGGATTCATGTAAATGTGTTTTGTTTGCAAAGGAGAATATTGAATGTTGGACTTGTTTTAACTCAGCAAATACTGTAATATTAATGTATTCACTGAGTGGATTATGAAATTTATCTTGTAATTTGTTGCTGCTACTAGTTGTCATTTTTGATTCCTGGAAAAATGAAACAAGATTTAACTTCAAAAAGTTCTTCTTTATTATCTAATTAAATAAAGGTGGCAGATTAATTGACTAATTGGTGCTCATGTATAGATGGAGACATATGGAAAGGATTTAAGATTAGACATATGGAAAGGATTTCTAAGATCTGTAAGACTGTGAGCAGCATTTTATCAGATGTTTTGTATACAACACGTGACCTGCACAAAATGCTGCATTCAGCATATAAGCCAGATTCATAAATGGGTACATCTGAAATTCAGCCTCACGGACATATTCACAATCAGCAAAGATGCAGACTAGTAATTCCATTTTGGACACAAACTCGGCAACAAGGAGAAATCTTAAATACATATTAACATACCATATTAAACAGTGATTTTTTTAGGGGCAGAATCTACCATTCACACTCATACAGAGTTATATCCAAATACTTGAAGAATATGAGAGAGAAGGGGACAGAAGGATGTAAGCCACCCTCTTTCAGCATTAATTCACAGGGAGACAGTCTAGACAGCGGAACTCAATGCCACAATGCATGCACAGAATATATACACACAGCTAACACTTAAAACCATGCTTGCAGCAAAAAAAAAAAAAAAAAGAGAGAGAAAGACCAAGCCAGAGAAGCCTTGTAAGAGAAAAACAGTTACATTTGGTTAGGTTAATGGGTTGCAATATCCCTGCCACATCTGCAATGGTTTTAGAGGATTTATACCTATAGTGAAGCAAAAGATGACCGCATTGCATTATCTTCTTTCAAATAAACACAATATATTCTTGAAATACTGCTTTGGTCAAGTGCCTGGGATTCTTGTTCAACTCTCTAGAAAAGACTTTGGCTGCAACTCAGGATTGTAATGCTTACTTGGAAATTTTAATGGAGCAACTTGCTATGAGAAAAAAATGTGAATTCTTTTACAAAAAACAAAAGTCATTGCTACAGTGAAAATGACACTTGAACTTGGGATTTTTCTAAATGCAGTGATGAAATCTTGAAACTTTGCAAGCGTTTATCAGCTAGAGAAATGGTCACACAGAGCTGAATAAGCAAAAATGGCACTCTATGTAAAGCAATCACACAGAAAAAGGAGTATTTTTTTCTAAAAGACAGGTAGAAAGCCAACAGTCACCCTACAGATAATGGAGGTACTGCATACAAGCATGGGAAGAGTTAGGCTATCCAACTGTAATAAGAAATAATCCTATTTACTTTTCAAAATTCTTGACATGAAATCAGAATCACCTCCATCGATGATCTTGGACCAGTCACAGCTCAATTCCTTCAATTTGCAGTGTCTCTTACAGCCTCATCCCAACACCCTCATAAAGTTTTGCATGCCATGATATCAAAAATTAATTTTTTCAGCTTCTAATGCTAATAATGCCTGGAAGTAAGGAACGATACATTTCAAGATACTCATTCAGTTTATCCGCTGGTATGTGGGGACTCTACCTTCCCTTATTTACTTAACCTACCTGTAACAGTATCTCTCAGTCAAAATATGCACAAGTACCAATAGTGCCCACAAATAATGAATAATGAATTTGAAGATAGCAATACTGTCCCTCAATTTACTTTTCTGAAAATGGCAAAATACCACAGCTCATCGAAGTTAAAAGCCCTAACTCCTCCTAATCCTAACCATAACCTTCACCCAGACCCAGACCCCGACTCCAAAGATGCCTGGGAACTCAGCACTGCCTGCAAATCAGAAAGAATGATTACTTCAAAGCTAGTGATATTTTGCTCGTTTTATCTCCAGGAACTTGCAAAGTGCCACACTCATCTTGGCTGCTCTCTCCCTGCTTTTTCTAACTCACAGACTAACTCCAGCTTGAAAGAGACAACCGCACAAGGCTTCCCACCAGAAATTTCAGCATACCACAGCCTGTCACACTTAGCACTTTTGCTGACCCTAACCCTAACTTTAACCTAAGTAAGTATGCGAACTGAATAAAGATGAACAGCTTATTCACGGTTTTTGTTCACCTGTCTGAAAGTCGCAGAAGACCACAGTCACTCCTGCACTACAGACCCCATTTTTCCAAACCTGAGCCTTGTTCCTAACCTTCCACGGGCATGGGAAACCTCCGACAGCCTGAAACGCAGGACAGGAGTGCAGGCAGCAGACAAAATAATGGGTTTCAAGCCAGCATGCCCAAAGCAGTGCTAATTATGGTAAACATTTTATTAAAAGCCTCTCAAAAGGTATATTAAGTAATTTAGCAGTCCTCACTTTAGGAAGTCTAAGAAAGCAGGTATAATCTAGCCTCACAAAAAACTAATTTTACGTAATGAACAGCATATGCCAATTTCGTCACTGTCTGCAGGGGAATAAACTATCATAATATGCCATGAGAAACTGCAACAGTCAAAATACATACAAAAATACACTAACAATACTATTAATAATTGCCGAAAACTACTTATATGAGAGCTAAAGAAGGAAAAGGGGAAATATATGTTGGAAAATGTTATTTTTTGGAAGGTTACAACCCAGCCTTCAAGTTCACTTGTATGATGACTCCAAATTTCCTTATCAATTCAACACTTAAAACAAAAGAGATGTAAAAGACTGTATTGAGACTCTGACTTCGGAGCAATACTGTAGATGTTAAAATAAACAGTACTAATGCCCCAGAGGATCTTAAACCTGTTGACAGACCTATGTTTCCCCCTATCCTGCTAGGCTCCTCTCAGCTATGTCTGTGTGTGCTGTTCCCAAATCCAAGCTTTAACTGTGTCAGGTACTACCTCATATTTTTCCTACTTTCTGACATGTACATCAGTGCCCCACAGCTGGTCCCTTTCTCTAACATGGGAATCACAAATTGCTGCAGAGGTGACTCCATAGAAATATGCCCCAATGATGAGTTAAATGAAAAAAAAAAAAAGAGTAAGATTTGAAAAGCAAAACTCTTTTAATTGTGGTTTCTGATTTTGCAGAGCAGGTCTCGGTATTTTCCTGCAATCCCACCCAGGTTGCCCATTCCCAATTTACAGGGCCCGCACGCCTCTCCATGCACCAGCTGTGGCAACTGAAAGTAATTATCACTCCAGACACAATAAGGTGTTAAAGGTAGAGGCGAGCATTTTGTGCAAAAAGAAAAAATTAGGAAGAAGGGAACCTGATGAAAGGAGATTAGTGTCTGTTAGTCTTTTGGAGAGGAACGGGGGAAAGCAAAGAGGGGGAGCGAAATAATAAATAACTCGGTTCCTTAGGGAATACTTGCATATGTAGCAGACAATGAAATAAAAGTTTTCTTTGAAGAGTGAGTTCCTTTTTGTATGAAGTAAGCGGTACCAAATGAAATCACAGAGTTATGTTACAGTTGATGTATAACTGATCAAAAGAGTGACAGGACAGAGTTATGAGAACAGAGACTGAAAAAAAAACAGAATTAAAATAAAACATACTTCTTTGGAAAATAACCTACAGCACCCAGGGAACAGGAATAGCCCGCTGCTAGAGAGCTGACAGAGGCTGTATTTTAGGAGAAGCCCATCAGACCATTCGATACCTGCACTGAACTTCTTTTGTGGGGTGGGATGAAAAGAGGAGAGAGCAAGCACGCGGAGTGAAGATCTTACTGGAAAAGTTGACAGAGGCAAGGCAGAGAGGGCACAGAAGAATACGAGTTTGCTCCCAAAAACGGCAGGGAGGTCGGATCCGTTCTCTCAGGCTCTTTCCAGGGGATCTAATTTGCAGTGAAGCCCCTGGGACTCCTGCCACCGGCACTAGTAGGGATGAGATCACAGCCTGAGTATTCGTTCTACATTTTCTGAGAAAGTAGATTTTAGTGCAGCAAAGGACTCACATAAGGATCTCTGTGAATAACAAAGGTACGCATATGCTGAGAAATATTACTGTACAGAAGCTGTAGAGGGAATGGATTTTTTGAGCTCTTTTATATTTCTGCAAGGGGTACAGGTTTATTTATACAGATAATAGCTGTTCATTCTGACCTGACTTACAGCAGTTTTTCCTCTGAATTAATTCCTCTAATGATTTACTGCCCACTGAAATGCCAGTGCTGTTATTCCCTAGCCTTTTTCAGAAGTGGTCAGCTCTGCTGTGGGGCAACATCCAGCAGCTATACATGAAATCAGTGATAACCTCTTCAGCTAGCATCTAGAATACATGCTGTAATCAAGACTATAGTCTTTATGTTGTGTAAATTCACACCTTCATTCTTAGCCCACTAATTTCTTTGAGAAGTCCTAGACGCTGATCAGTGTCCTCCTCCTTTGCTCACGGGAGACAAAAGTAGAATCAGGCACAGAGCAATGTGAAATATTTCCAGAGAAATTGCACCCAGCTTGCCTGCTTTGTTACAAGCTTCCAATTCAACTGAGCTCAAATTTCAGGAAAAAAAAAAAAAAAAAGGGTTTATGGAGCATTCAAAGCAAGGATTGTTTTGTACAGTGGAAAACTAATGTACACGTTTTCACATGAATTTTCTGGTTTTGAATAGCTCTGACTTCAAGCTTCACGAACCTGGCCACTTGCCTTTTGTACTGGAGATTCTTGAATGCTGCAAAATCCCCAGCTTTGGAAATTTGAGCAAATACAAATCTAAGCAAATACAAACTTAAGCAAATAGTTGTGATTTGGTTTGATTTTTGTTCACAAATCTCTGCAAACCAAATGACACCTTCACTGGCAGAGCAAAAGAACCTTTCCTGTGCCCCTTGCAAAACATCTTCCAGCCTCATGGAGCCAGAAATTAGTTCAGATGTTCCTGAGTAAAAAGAAACACCCAAAGCCAACTGGAAAGCATCATCACTTATGCCACAGCAGGCCCGCAGCATTGACTCTTGCTGTACTTTCCTTGACACATCTCCCTAGGTGGTAGAAGAAAGGTGGTGGCAACAGGTGACTAAGGGGAGCAGAGGTAATACACATAGGATAGTCTAGTGCTTCCTGAACCAACATTTTTCTGTTGCCTTTCTTTTTTCTAGTTTCTTGATCAAAACTAAGATGATACATCATCTTAGAAGGCAGTCAGCTGGAAATGAAGCAAGAGTGGATGATGCTCCCTGGACTTTCGCAGGGAATATAGGGTTCTAGTGATTACAGTTTCTTTAGAAGTCTGTTTCTTCAGTAAAAGTTCTCCCTCATTTTCTCCTCTCTCTTTGTAACCTCTGTACCAAGTGCCAGAAATGAACCATTATGGCTTGGGGCAGCAGACACTTCCTTAGTACATACACACACAAGCTGATCAGCTCTTGTGCCTGTACACAGCTTAATCAGTTCATTTCATCTCCATGACATACATTGGTACTAGAAGTTTAGGTGATGCATCAGTCAGGTATTCCATATTCAATAACTATGTGGTGTCAGTTTCTGAAGCTACAAAACAGTTTAAGCAGAATTAAAAAATATATATATTCAGAGGAAATGAGCCAATCTGCAGGATGAAATGTAAGTAAAAATGAAGCTATTTATCCTTTTTATTTTTTTCATTGTGAGAAAGAGCTACTTTATCCAGGTTAAAGTAAATAAAATACTGGATGGATGGAAGAAGTCTAGAGATTATGTTTCTAGAGGAAGTAGAGATTTTAGTTAAGGGCTTATTCCTTCAAATGTTTATACACGTAGGTAACTTGCAGTCAAGCGCTCAAAGTTACCTTTATATGCACACATTGATATGAGTAGCCTCGAAGTCACCATAGGTAAGCACATGAACTTTAAATGGCACAGTGATGCGTACTAAATAAAGTAGCTGTTGCTGGACTCAAAACTGCGTAGCACGTGGAGGCTATAAAAGTGTAACGCAACATAAGCATTAAATGATACCGCATTGTTAACACAAGCCATTACACTGATGCCCTGAAATGCTTCCTTTGCCGCTTTCTCTTGTATTATGAGAATGTTTTTCTAGGCCTTCATCATTCCCTGAAGCAGAAATTGCCTTCTGGAAAGAACAAGACCAAAAGCATTACATGGCATTATCTGTTCATCCGCAGAGAACTTGCATGAAAGGCAGCAACACCATTCAGCTCCTCCTGACTGGAGATAGAGCAATTAAGACCAGAGAACACTCAGTAAATCTCCAGAGCCATGTCTTCCGCAGCCCTTTTGCTAAATATTCAAATCAGGAAAAAAGATTTTCAGAATTATACAGGGAGGAGTCCAAAATTTGGTTGATCAACAGCCAGTGATTCAGATATTAAATTGTTTGTGATCCATCGCTTCATCTTGTTCTGAAATCGCCTCATGGGGAAACACTACAAAATAAAACTTCAATACTACCATAAGCTCCAAATAAAGCTTTTCTCTTTGATTGCCTCTATCTCATCTGTCTGCTTAGATTTGTGTGTCTAGTTAAGAGAATACAGAAGACCATACACTTGAAATGAAAACTACACAGAGTACACTCTTGACTTGTTACCATAATTTACCTTCTAAGTGGAACCTCTTATGAGCCTACTCAATTATATTAAAAATGACTGCACCTTTATTTAAACACAGTGTACACACTGAAACATGCAGTCTAAAATCCTGAGCTGATGTAAAATTGCAGACCCTCGTCACAATTCATAGGGCATTCCTGATTTACACCACCACATACAGAGGCCCCCAGAACCTTTCACAATGCGACACTTTTCCCATGGGGAGCAATATTAGTGCTAAGCAATAAAATGAAGTTGGTGTTATGTCTAATGTTGGTTTCTTTTCTAATCTGATACTTTAGTTTATGCTTTTTCATGCAGCAATACCTTGAATGCATGGAAGGTTTACACTGAAAAACACAGTTTAAAAATACTTGTTAAATGCTGAAGGCTTGACAGTTCCTTTAAATAATACTGAAAAAATGCACGAGAACATTTTGGTAGTGGAATGAAAAATGCTGCAGTTTACAGCTCTGTATGTCACAGAGAAATTAGTATAGATTTTTTTCTAGGGACACTGTCAGGGCTGGCAGGCCTAAAATTAGACATACCAGGTATGCACTTCGCACTGTCCCTCAGGCCTGCCTGTCAGCTCCCTGGGAACAAGATTCCTGTATATTTCAATACCCTTCCTGCTCCGCGCATCCCGGAGAACAAAGCCGACGGGCAGAGCGCAGCACTTCATGACACGCAGATCTGCAATCAGGAAGCAACCCATCACCTTGGGGTTTGCTCCTGGCAGGTCACTTATTTAAAAAGCAGCGATATGTTGCTCAGAAATAAAGAAACATTTTTATGTAATCTGGAATGGTGGAAACCGAAACATGGGCGGCTGAGCTATTTTAAAATATTCAGTGCTATTTTGAAGTGATAATCAGATATGAACTGAAAAATAAATCAATGAGTTCTCTAGTGATAAACTATCAATATTAACTAAAGGTCAGGAACAGTCAGCTGTTGTTTGTCTTAGGTTTTGCTTGGCACAGTTGACATTAATTCATTTTAAACCTATACCATTTGCCACTTTTTTTTTTAAACAAAAACTGACAGTAGGGTCTCATTTATTACATCATTTACCTTTTTTCCAATTACACAAATGACCGAAGTCGACAGTGGCATGTTTTTGAGTATAAATATGATTTACTACTGGGAAACTGATAGTATGATCCTCTTTACTCTGCAATGCTGCAGCATCTTAATTGAAATATTTGAAAATGCTGTCTAAAACAATGTTTTGTGCTGTATTTTTTTTAAAAATAACAGCTCTTGGAGCATTTTCTTTTCTTCTGCTGTGTGTCCTTTTGCTCCTGCTTTTCATCCATTCTGGTATAACCGACTCTGTCTGGATCATGAGTTATCATTGGCTGCCAGTGGAATGCTACAATGCAATTTGTCTTATTGAAACATGGGCTAGCCCCACGTGGCTGCAAAGAATCATTCACTTTCTAATAAATCAAACATTTGCTAAAATTCCTCCTTCACTGACATGAAACGGTGGGATAGACAATGCCGCTTGCAAACTGAGAGGAGATGGTGATAAAAATGCCTTTTTTTGCTCAGCACTACTGAATTATTTTCTGATTAGTGAATTACAACTACTGAATCCAAATTCACATCCTTGTAAAGTTGGCTGGTATTTTTTGCCTTTCAAATTCAATCGCTGTACTGTTTGTATACTGTAAATAGAATGTTTCTACACTTTACCTAATTATCAACATTGTTTTTCCATTTAACAGACACAAAATTCTAGCCCCTTTGAAATCACTGGAAATTTTGTCATGAAAACATGCAACTTCTGAAGCTATGTTATTCTGTCTCTGACAATTTCAAAAGCATTTATCTGACAGAGGCCACAAAGAATATGAAAGGCTCAAAGAACAAACAAATTTTTTTTGCAGTATCACTACAAGTTTTAAAGTTACCATAAGTGTCGCTTCTCAGCAGCTGTAGCTTTTCCGCCAAATCTTTGGAAGTCCAGTTATTTGGAGAGGACATCTGGGATTTCCAGCAGTACATTACAATATATTTTGAACTGCGGAAGTGACAATAACGGCTACCATCTATTCAGGAAGAAGCATATGCTGGGATAAATCCTGAGAGTCTATCAAAGCGCAATCTGCACTGACTTCAATTGAACAGTTTACAGTTGTGTTGAGCTCTTGCATTAAGTTCCTAACATAAGATCTTTTAGGAAGCTTTACTACTGATCACATTTTTAAATGTGTACAGTTGTAAGGGTCTCTCACACTCTTAAGGCTGCTAATTCCATCTGCTAGGATGTCAAACTTCCCTCATCAGGAACATCTTTTTTATAAGTCATTCATACTTGCCCACCAAGCCAAAGCTGCCTTTTATCTTATGATTTAGGAAGGGGAGGGAATTGTGCCTCCCTTATATCAGTTTATGATCCCAAGATTTAAAATCTGTATGGAATCTGTACCATATGTTTGACCACGATCTGTGCAAACTTTGCTAGGAACACACTACTGTAACGCAGCCCTAACAATCACGCAATGCTGAAAGGTAGCGGGAGGTTGAATTTCCATCAAAGGCTGGGCATTGCTGTAAAACAGCAGTGACAACCGCCAGGAAGCATTGAAGCCCTTCCATAGAAACGCAAAAACAAACTTGTCCTTGGAGTTGCAGGTCAGCTTCAGACATCACCTAGGACATGAAGGAAGGCAGGACCCTTACGGAACACCACATCTTGCCATTCATTCAGCAGCACAGCAGTGTGAGCTGGTCACATCTAGATCCACCAAACAAAGGAGAAGGACGCAATTTCTTCACCACATCACAGAATTTACCCGACATCCCTCAGTCTGGTTTGAAAACAGCTTCACCTTACATCCTGGCTGAGGCTAGTGTCTGAGCAAGAGATGTATAATTAACTGCTATAAACTGTTTAGCAGAAGATGAGCTAGAAGAGCTGCTGGCTGAGAGCTGCTTCATTGACTACCATCATCTTAGCAAATGGAGTGCTTATTTCCTTTGGCCTATTTAAAGGGTGTAATCTATTGTTTCCACAGATCTACTGAAGAGTTCAAGAAAATGGGACTTTGCATAAACTAACTTTGTAGTTTGCCTATCACATAGCCCCCGGGAAGGAATTTCTCTTGAGAATGGATTTTTACGGAAGACTTATAAAAGCGTGTAGTGCTGACTTGCAGACTGAGATAAGGCAAGATGGAATTCTGCAGCAAACTTGTCTTCCAAATCTGGTTTGCCACCATAAGATCACAAAAGTTCTCCCTGGCTTCAGAAGGCCAGAATCAGACCCAAAATGCAAGAACATAGCCTATCATAAAAAAAGTCCAGACTGCAAGTGTATGCTCAACTATTTATCACAACACAGTCTAGCACCTGGGAATTCACACAGTAAAAATCAAAAAACCAAGACAGTAAGGGACTTGGCAGTACGAACTGCTTTTGCATGACATTAACTATGGTCAAGGTCAATCTAGGCTGAGTCTCTATAGTGCAGAGCTTTTACCTTTTTTTTTTTTTCCCTCCAATTGCAATAACAATGATTAAGAACATGTTAGGAACAAGATCTAATCTGAACGAATTTGCTTTGATTTAGTCTGTTTACGTTTAAAGTCATGCATCAATCTGGTTCTAATTCAAGCTATTTACTGGCACCTATATAGGAAAACTACATTTTTTTTCCCCAGTCGTTCTTTTGATGTAAACAAAATCTTTGTCCTGCAGCTACATCTTAACTATGTTAGGAGGCACAATAGCTATGTAATGATATCATATGCGCTTCTGTCTATATTATTTTTGCCAACTTGTAAGTAAATTAGCACCTATATCAATTTACCTATAGTGGCTTAATCACAGGACTGGGCAAATACTTGAGTTCCTATCCCTGTAGTGTTACTCATGCTCAGCATGATCCCAAGGCTCTAAGGAACCTCACTGATCCCCTTGCCTCATCTGTAAAGTAGGGATAACAATATGGGGTAGTGGAAGGATGCATTCGTAATATTTGTAAAGCTCTTTGAAGATGCTGAGAGTGCCAAGTGTTATCATGGTTTCTATGCTCTGAAACGTTTGATATGATTATGTGCACACATAATTTTTAATGGTAATTCAGAGTGCAAATTAGAGATGATATTTACATTTCTTCCAGGCAAGCTTAATTTCCAGTTATCAAGGAAAATATCTATTGCACAAATAGGGTATCAGTTATTCAAAAGTTCCCTTAGGGCCTACCAGTTCTGCAACATGCCATTTTTTTAAGCTGTCCAGGAGATGACAGACTGTAGCAGTTCCCTTGGAGTTATTATGGATTACTGATGAAACAATAACCAGAAGTAATATTTTCCCATCAAAACTGGAGCCTAGGGTTTTTGTTGTAGCTGTTATTTTTCTCCTAATAACACATTTTGCTAAAGACCTTGCCTTCATTCATACATAATTTGCAAACCTGTGTGCACAACCCATGAAAAGATAATTCAATTCATAATGGACTTTATAAAGCTAAAGCGTCTATTTGTCTTACATTGAAATCACAGAACTAACTGTCGCTCATTGCAGTTGGAAAATATAGCATTTCTGTTTGCTAAAGAAAATCTTCTGAGGCTGAATGTGTTTATTAATCAACTTCTACTGCAGCTTCTAAACTGCAGCACTCTAACTCTTCAAGAGACAATGATACAGATGTCTTTAAATATCTGGCCTGTGACCGATGAGTAGAAGAGAGGTAGTGACCCAGCCTGGAGGAAGTATTTACTGAGAAAAGATCGAGCAGTTGGGATTTTGTTTAGTTTGCTTATCAGTGACCTGAAAAGAGATGGTGCAGTCCACAGAGCACTAGTCAAAATGTCCCGTGTAACCTCAAGCAAGTCATTAGTACATGAACCCACAAAGACATAGCAGTACTTAACTCCATTAGAAAGCAAGAAGAGCTGGTCACCTAACTGCTGTGGTGGCTCTGAGGGGTAGTCTCTGCATTTCAGTTTCCCACCAGCAAAACAGACACAACTGTACGCCTTGTAAGTCGAAGGGGAGTTATAAAGAAAAATTCATTAAATGCCAGGCTTTCAGATACTGTGACAAGGACCATAGAAATACTTTAGATAGACAGCACCAACTTCTGTATTTCCTTTTATATGCTCATTTAGCCAATCACCTGCAAAACTGTAGTATAACTCAGAGCAGGGTCAGGCAGAGCAGGTTGCTCAGGGTTGTGTCCAGCTGGGTCTCCAAGAATGAAGACTCTTTTTGGCAACCTGTTCCAGCGTTTGCCCACCCTCACAGGAAGCGGTATTTTCCTATGTTTAAATGGCATTTCCTTTAACAGCAGTTTGGTACATCAGTAATAATAATCCAAAAGGCCAAGCATCACCTCGATAAAAAGTTCACCACACCAAATGAAAAGCAAGACAATGATGTGAAACAATGTGTTTCTATCTCCGTGTATCTTAAGCTGCAGATCCTCAGCTCTGTAAGCCACCTGGCACTAGTGAGCCAGTATGTTCTCAACATTACTGGGACCATATTTGAATCCTCATGTTAGTCAGCTTGCATCCTGTCTTCAATTGCAGTCCTTTAGGGGCAGATAATACCTTAATCTCACATGAAACCGTCATGCTCCTTGGGCAGAGTTTGCAAGGCTGAGCGTGAGATACTGATTATTGAGGATATCCCACTAGAGGTATCCAGACAGGTTTATTTAATGTTCAGTTGGGTATGTCAATCCAAGGCACAGCCACAGCAACGACTAGAGCGTAGTCACAGCCTTAGGGTCTAATTCCCATTCATACATTGCCAGACTGGAACTAATAATGGGGAAAACATATTTTCATCAGAACACTTTCCAAAATATGGGGAGATTTTGGAAAAACTAATGATAATTTTAATGCATAACAATTATTATTCCATATCTCAGTTAAAATCCTGACAGCTGGTTTAATTCACGGCTAGATTCTCTGAAACTTTCTCGGATTTTCTCCACATAGAGCTTACCTCAAATGCCTGGACTTCCTTAGAAAAAGTTGTAAAATATACACACTTCAAAATGGGAAAGCAGAGATACAACACAGTGAGTCCGCCAAACCTACCCAGGAATCTTGACTAAAACATGTTCAAAATAAATAACTTGTCAGGATGTGTACACTACATCTGTATCGGTGAGATTTATTGAAGATTAGTTTAACACTTTTCTTTCAGAAAGAATGAGGTTTGCTGAAGCTCCCAGTCTGCCTTGTGCACCCAGCTTCACATGTGCATGGGCATGCATTTTCCTTTGGATTGCACCAGATAATTATGCGGCATTACTAAATGTTTTGCAGGATTTCAGGCATTTTGTATAATAACTCATTCTGTTTAGGTTTAGTGTCCCTGTCCACCACAGCCAGGAAAGCTTTTGTTTTTCATTTCTCTTATTTTTGTTTGCTTGTTTTGTTTAGAGAACTGGAGGTCTTTGTCTCCCCTTTTTGCAGCAACCTTTGCCTCTTTCTGTCTCCATTCTGACAGTAAAAAGGCAGCACATTGAACAGACTCTCCCTGCATCACCACAGGGCAGGGTGGGGCGTGGGGAAGGGGAAAAAAGGTTGTCTTAAACTATCAGACCACTAATGCTTAGTTTCTTTAACGGGTAACATTTAGAAAGCTACCTGAAATAAAGGCCTTTCTATTCAAACAATGCATGCATCAAATAACGGATCCCAATTTGGGACTTTGGGAGTTTCTGGCCAATTGCTAAGAGTTTGCACTCCCCTCACTCAAGGGAGGTCTGAAATGTCAAAATCTTCTGTCATCCCACTTGTCATATCACATCCCACAAAGGAACATGGAAGCCATCATCCGCTCTGCTGTTTATTGTCATGAAACCCCATAAATACTCACTCTCCATAAACAGTAACAGCCCAATTAAAGCACTCTTTACCAAGCGTGATCATTTTCAGACAGAAAATATTGATTTATCCACCTATGGGCACTGCATAGAAACATCTCTTAATGAGAATGATAGTGACCTCCGAACTCTGCTCTTTCACCCCGTAATATACTCTCTCAATTTTCTGTTAAGTGGTCTAGTGGCACATCAGCAGAGATGGAAAGACACTCTGATTCTTTAATGTCGACACTGGAAGGCTCGAAAGGAATGCTCAAATCTTCATTGTAATGGGAGGTGAACAGAAAGGTCAGTTATATGCAGGGCTTTCAGCTTGTTTGACAAGGCTTCTTTAATAAGTGAAACATTGTTGGGGTACACTTGTCCGTCAACTGCCTTTGGCACTCAGCACCAACACGGCCAAACACAAACATTCACTATCTCACTGCCTGGTTCTGGAGGCATTCCACCCGCCTGGAAACCCTTTGCAAAATTTACAGGTTGGTTGGTTTTTTTCGGTTGTTTTGTTGTTGTTGTTGTTGTACTCAGTGATGGGAAGCAAAAGAGACCCTTGATTTTATTCTGTTCAGCAACTTAAATTTGTGAGCTTACTGCGTGTGTAATTGACAACAGACACGGTGTACTAAAGCGGTGCATCCGTTACTTTGATTAATCCTCCTTTGGAGTGTGATATTGTTTGATATACAGTACAGGGCTGACACAGGTTACTGTAATGCCACTTTACCAAACAGATTACAAAATTGTGCAGGGAGTATACGGCATTCATGCAGATAAATGCACACAAGAGGAAATTCTAACAGCTTTTAATTTCCATGCTTTTCAGTTTTATTGTTGTAAATGCAACTGTTTATAGGACTAATGACACAGGCTGGCTCAACTGAGTCAATTACACCAGTAGGCACTTGGATCAGATATTTTGCCTGCTTTCCATTTGTACTGTCTATGCTTCTGATATTTGACTAAATTACATTGCACTGTGGTGCACTGGCAGTTGCCATGTGTTATATCTCAAAGCATTTTAAAGGACAATAATAAAAAATAATAATATACAAGATGTAGTTCAAAGTTGGGATGCAGGCAAAAGTGTCAATCATTATGAGCTACATTCAGCAAATAGCCCAGAGTGTTGCATTACTGTGTCCTCTAATCTGTGGTGGTGTTAAATGAGTAGGAAAGTTGGTAAGGATGCCAGGGACACTGACTGCTCTAAACTGTGTGGGACTACTTGTGCGCGTCTGTGAGTGCACATGGTTGTTTGTTTTGGGGCAAGAGGGATATTTGGTGAATTTTAGTACTCATGAAAGTTAGACTCTAATAGCACCATCTGGCCTACCACACAGAGCTTTGCAAACTTCCTCCACACAGATCTGCCAATGCACTTCAGTTCTGACCTCCAACACCCCTTCAATTCCAGTAATGAGTCTACAGCATCTCTTGAGAAGAAACTGTCAATTGTTTTGATTTCAGCTAAATTGTGTTATGCTTAGCAATGTGGGCAACTGCCCACTAGTGACTAGCCTGAGGCCAGTAAACTCCAATCTGAACCTTGCCTGCTGGAGGTGAAGAGCTTGTTTAATAAACCCAGGCACCATTTTACAAGCCCCATCTCCTTTACATTTCATTGACTCATCAAAAGGATGCAGAACAAATCTGCATTTAAAGTCCGATTCAAAATACAGGATGACGAGGCTTTGTGACTCTTCCTTTCAGACCTCTCTGTGACCCTGAGAATTTCTGTTTCTAAGCACTGGTACAGACTGTACAAGGAAGAACTTTTCTGTGTGAGTCAGTTTGCCATGCAGGCATCACTACTCAGGATAAAATTCCAGAATGGGGCCACAAGATCTGCCATGTTTGCTCTGAGCAAACTAGATAATACTGACAGAAGTAGATTTGTATGTCATTGAGTCTTTAATTTGAACCAAAATCCACTCCCAATACTTTGACTCTTGCAGTTATTTGATTTGTTATCCATACAAGTAACGTGATGGTACTTACAACAATCAGTAAGGAATAAATTCAGCCATTCTTAAATGAATTAATTATCTGCCTAGACCTTCTTTCTTATGTTTCATATACTATTTAGATCTGGGTCTTTGTTGTTGTTAAATGGCAACTTTCTAATGCAGATGTTTGAATTGTACTGCTGAAAGTTTCCACATGTGATCATTGCAGAGAGAAGTTATGCTAAATTTATGAACTAGGAATTCATCACACTTGATCAGGTCTATAGTTGATAGAGACTAGCCTAGGATTTTTTAAAATGGCCAGTCTGAAATGTGTCAAGAAGAAAATGCAAGAAATTATGATGGTTTGGGGTATCCTCCTCACCTCAAATATTTGATTTTACGTTTTATGGATTGGCTGAAACATGAAGCTTTACACTCCTTTTGAAATGAGTTAGCATGAAACATTTTAATTATGGATATTCTTACTACCTGTAAGGATGTTAAAATCCTCCCTAAATCTTGGTCTTAGATCTGGTAACTGAGATGTTCAGCTCAGGGTGAACATTTGGCTACAGCAGTTTTGACCAAATTAAATGAATGAACGATATTAACAAGTAATCTAATTAAGTGCATATTACTATGTTTGTGTATATTCTACGGTCCATGCCACCTACCATAAAAGTATTAGAGCTCATCAGTGCAAAGAATATTGCCTTCAACTCCAGTGAAAGGAATAATTTCCCTGCAGGGCAGTAACACTCTTCAACGTGGCGAATAGCCACAGGCTGCGGGGTTGTGACTTTATGGTAAATAGCTACCTCTTTCATCAACAGAGCAATGAATTGGAAGAGCCCCTGGTGAAATGTATGAGGGTAATTTGATTTCTTCAGGTATAAACATGCAACCCACTCGTTTTCAGGCACTGCTAATTAGGCTGGGTTATCCAGATGCCTTGGGGTAATTATTTTGGCTGTACTTACTGATAGCTGGGAGGGTTGCGAATGTCAGCCGTGTTCTTTCCCACCTTTGGCCACAGTCCCAGTGATTCATACTGCAGTGATCCTAAGCAAGCATCCTTTCTGAGGGGCATAATTCTACTCCCTCTATAAACATGTCTAATCCTCTGTTTCCATTAGGGTTACTTAGAATTTTCTGACTGATGGTCATACACACAGGCAAAGCAACATCTCCATTTCTCTGTGTGCCTTAAAGTGAAAAACTAAGAGATAAGGCTTGTTTCCCTTTCTTTTACATGCTGTTAAATAAAACTATTTTTCAGGCCAGGATGGTTAAGCAATTCAGTCCAGTGAAAAAATTACTGTAAATTACACCTCTAATATGGATCAGGAACACGGGGTATTTAAATATCCATTTTCTTTAGTAATGGCTTAATTAGGGGGAAAAAAAAAGAGGAGGAGGAGGAGGAGGATTTGGCAATAAAAGCAAGTATACGCAAAAGAAATCACTATCCCTACTGATAAAATGCAGCTATCCCTGGAGCAAAACGCAGCAGATTTATATGCAACACAGCCACTGAATACAGCAATACCAAGCAGTAAGGCAAAGCCCAGCACTTTCAGACACCTAGACTGTGTGATCAAATACTGTATGAAATGCAGACTGTGGCATGCGGAGTAGCTAGTCATGCCTGTAATAGGACCAACAAGGACTTGCTCTTAAAAAACATTCCTGTTATTTCCGGAAAGACCATAACAGAGTCCTCACGGTATCACATCGCTACATCACAACATCCACCATGCCTACAATATTTTCCTCTTTCCATCCCTTCTGGACAGTCCCTTTGCTCCCACCCGTTTACCGTATATTTTTTATTTTGGAGATGTTCTTGTATCAAATGCAAAAGTTGGAGACTAATGTGCAATTCTGACAAGAGGAGGGGAAAAAGTGGGACCTACTCTGCACTGTCGTGAGAGTGCAAAGTTGTTTCATTCCAGCATATAATGTAGGATTTTCTAGGGATAATGGACAAGTTGAAATGTCATGTTATATCACCGGGGTGCAAGCCTAAAGATGCTCCTAACTAGCCCTTCTCTGAGCAGCCAGCTCTTTGAAGTTGTATCTATCGTTTCACACTAACAATGCCAATTGAGTAGACCTCTGGTATGGATAATTGATTTTCAGGGATCTGTCTAAACTATATAAATAATATTACATACTAAAACAAGAGCAAGATTAGCAATTGTTTAGGATTGACCTCATACAAAACAATTCTACCAAACTTAGCCAAAAAATATTTTTTAAAAATATTTTTTTTAATCTATACACAGTTGTATATACTGCTCTACTTAAACACATCTTGAACCTGGAAATAAATGCTCTATTTCACCTTTTAAAATTATATATATATATATATGGATAGAGATACATGCACGATACATATGTATATATACTATCTTAACTTTTCTGTCAATTGGAAATGATTTCGCAAACTTGGAAAAGATCCATAAATAGTTTTATTCCAGGTGGAACTGCATTTTTGGTTCTAAAAAAAATCAGTCATCTGAAACAAATTCTCCTCTTTTAGTTAGCAATAGCTGTAGTTTTGAGGATGTAGGAACATCCGGCTGAGATCTGCATAATTCAGCAAGAAGACAAGGGAAAACCCTGCTCTCCCAAGGCAGACATTCACAAAGGCAGATAACAGAAAATAGATGTGCAGGGTTCAATAGCTCCGGGTAGTTTCTGTAGCTCACAGCTCGTCTCACTGGAACACAGACAGACCAACAGGGGGCTCGGAAAGCCACAACGCCTCCTGCTCCTGATCCAGCCCCAACAGTGGTGAGGGTACAACTCCGCGACTGCGAGTAACTGCATATCTCAAATCCCCAGCAGTGCAGATTTGAGTTCATGTAGGAATAGGAACACAACTGCCCTTCACCAGAGCACTGCTGAACTAGCAGGAGTGTACTGAAACAATTTTGGGGGCCACACTGTGCCATTTGGACAGCATCCTGCTCTTCTGTTTGTGCATTCTAGTCTTACCCCATGGTGGGAATATTTTGATGGTTCGGGCAATTCCTCCATCCTGCTGCACACATGGGGATTTTTCTCTCTCTTCACAGAAGCACACTAAAGAGCAGAACACTGACCTGGACCTCTAAGCCTGCTCGCACACGAGCAGCTCTCCTTCTCACGAGTTATGCTATTGACATTGGTCAGATATAGTCATTTTCTCCAATTGAACCATTTATGCGACAAAGGACTCCTCGTGTTTGGAAAGGGTACTCATGTGAGCAACAGTTTGCCAGTCTCTAGTGCTGATTTCTCTGCTAACAACACAAGGGGGAGAGAACGTTGTTAATATTCAAACCTCTGAGATTTATTAGCTTTTGGTGCAATGCACATTTGTAAGTGTAAATGATGCAGAAAATTCACGTACATGATAATCAATTAAGAACAGTATTTTACACAAAAACTAAGACTCCACACACTGCATAAATGACATACTTTACTCTAAATTGACCTAATACATTTCCAGGAATGTGTCAATTAAAATTTTAGCCTTTTAGAAGAGGAGGGAAAGACTATGAAATCGAGGCTATTAAATACTGGGAATAAAATCAGAATATTGGTTTCCAGCTGGCACACTAAGAGAGGTTAAAATTTTAAAGAAATGAAGAAGCCAACTCCCCCCCGCAAAAAAAAGAAAGAAAGACCACTCTCCCAATCCCACAGAATTAGGCACTAACTTACCTAACTTATTTGTGATATTTTCATTTTTTAGATGGTCCAACTCTCATTTCTTGTAACAAAAGGAGATTATATGAGGCAAAATAGCACCAGCATCCATTCAGGATATCTATAACCTCTGATTTAAGGCCACCTTTCCACCATATGATACTTAAATAAGAAAAAAATGTATTTTGAAAATGGCACAAACACCTTTTATATATAACAGCTTATTTTTCTGTAATACAGAAAAGGTCTTTCCACAGTTACAGTTCAAATTATTACAACTATAACAAAATTAAATCTAATCAACGCTCCACTCTTGTGTACACTGCTTTCCCTTTGTTTTACTCAGCTCGGAGCAAGTCACTTACTCCAGACAGTTTCACTGCCAAGGTCTTTCTGCCTCCTTTGTGCCCAATGCTTAAACTGCATTTGCACCAAAAATTAAAAATCTAAAAACCACAAGACCCTTAGTATTTCATAGGAACTGCTAAAATCTGCAAGGAAGTCCCAGGCAGGAGAACCTTTCCCTCCCAACGCGTGCCTACTGCACAGGATCGCATGTCTGGGGAGGGGAACGTTTGAGCAGTCCCTTAACGATCACGGAACTAATCAGCGCAGTTTAAGAACCAGGCCCAAGGACTTGGGGAGAGTTTTACCATTAACCTCAGTGAACCCATAAGTTTTTCATGTCAAGCGTTTATTCACATGGACAGAAAGATCAGAGATACCCATTTCCCTGTACTAGGAAGAAAATATTACTACTAAATATGCCTGTCTCCTTTGACTGTTTTCCCAGCATATCCAATGAGGAGACTCTTTTGAAATGAATTAAGCCAGAGTAGAAGCTTTTCCTCACAGTGTTAAAGATTTGAATTATTTTTCTCCAACAGTTTCTCTGCTGGATGTTAGCTCCTGCCCACCTCTTGCATATTAAGCCTCTGAACTCTCGCTAACATTTAATAAATGGTCCATTCACAATTTGTACACTATATATATATATATATATTTGTAGTCTACTTCATTTGTAATTAAAATGTAAAAGGCAGGAATGGAGCTGACATTCCTGGCTGGCCTCGCAAGCCCTAAATTTCAGCCAGAGCCAAAGTACAACAAATGCAGCCGACAAGCCGAAGAGGTGCAGCGGCACTTTTGCTTCATGCTTTTTGAAAAGAACATGAACCCCTATCAGTGAGGAGGGAAAATCCATTCAGTCCTTTTCATCAGTAATTGTCTTCCCCAAAATAGCCGCCATTATCAACATTTTTGGGGCGGGGGAGGGACTTACATATACCATATGCACAAGCACTGCTGCGAAAGAAAACCAAAGGGAACAAAGCCTGCGATCACATTGCCAATTTTCATTAAAGCCATAGGGATAGTTAATAGTGGTTTCTCAAAAGTGTCAATCATAAATTCCAAACTAGAGCTAAATTCCACCATCCACATCTATAGCTCTACATTCCTGCATCTATAAAGTCTGCGATAGATTTATGTAGCAGTGGGAATTAATATATGTGTGGGTTTGTGTGTATGTGTTTTGGGGGGGAGTGAAAGAGGGGGTGGGAGGAGGTATTTGCTATGTCTTTTTGTCTGGTGGCAGCTGTTTCTTCTGACCTCTCCCATCTAAAACTGCTGGGGTGTGCAGTTCCAGCATACCTCAGGGGGCTTCTGCAGAAACTGTTGTTTACCATCTCATAGAAGTCCCGGTTTTTGTCGATAGATCACACATAATAAAGATAATGATCATGCTCCAAGCTCATATGCACTGATCTTCATGATATGGGCTCAAGAAGCACCCGAGGAAATAGCTGTTTAAAAAATAATTGTGGAATAATATAATTTCTATTCATGCCTCAGCTACCTATGTGGAGGTGCGCTTCCCAGGACTCTCACTGCTGCCTTCATTAATGTGGCCTCTCTAGTGGCAAGCAAGTTGTCTTTTCAAACTCAAGTCCGTTTGTGTTTATTATTACAGCTGAAGGAAGTAGCTGCCCTCTCCTTCTTAGAAAACGAGTTCATGAAAATCTTGGAGAGGAGTCCTTCCCAGAAAAGCCAGTGGCCCCTGTGTGTCCCATCCAGGCGCTGTGAGCCCCAGCCCAGCCAGCAGAGACTCCCATCGCCTTCCACAGGCTGAGGATCAGACCCAGCAACACATCCGTACCAGGAAAAGATGGGATGGTTTACATTTTATCTTTCTCAGCAGCAAGATAAAGCAGTAAACCTGTGTCTTCTACTGCAAATTTTATTTTCCTTAACTGTTGCCCTCTCAACCATTTTGACAGCTGTGCCTGAGAATGACCTACTGAGGAGCACATAGACTCTGTGCTTTTTAAACTTATTTTTAGTGTGTGAGACTCACTTCAGTGTATTTCTTAGGTGGAAAAAACAATAATAGGACCTAATTCTGTAAGAAGCCGAACATTTCCAGTTAAATGCTGGCCATCTTCCATTCCCATTAAATTAGAAAGAGCAAGAGGGCTTTCACTCCTTCCAGCACTGGTGCAAGGAGGAGTATTTCACAAACATCATTTACACCTTATCCTTAGAACCATGCTATGAGCTACATTCTTTGCTGCTGGAAATCAGCATTGGTTCAGAGCAGAAGCAACACCAAAACGCTGCTGCAGGGTCTAACCAAGGACTGCACACCATCGTCTATGCAATGTTACACTAAACCAATATAAACTTACAAATAAGGAACAGCAGTATTAAAAAACAGAATGCTTTAACAGCCATACTGAGTACATATTTTCTCCCCGATTTAAAATGACTTCCCAAGTAATGGTTTTATTTCTCTCTCTCTTTTTTTCTATATTACCCTTTTATATCTAAAACTTTAAACACTCAATTGTTTGTTTTATGATGCCTTTTATAGTTTTGGCATTGAAATCACAGCTAGTTCAGTGTCATGTACAGAATTTTAAAAATTCTCATTCACTAAATGCAATTTTAAACTCTTCCCAGATGAACCAAATTAACAATATTAATTACTTTGCTAAGCAGTGTTGCTTTTTTGTTTTATTTTGTTTTTTTCTTAAGTTGTTTGTACATAGTAAATGGTTTTGAATTATAGAGGCTTATAGACAGAAATCTCTTTTAAAATCAGTGCTAAACATATATCGCAATCTTGTAACAAAAAAAGCAATATGAATCTTTTTTTTTTCCCTCCAGAATGCATGTTCAACCTTTTTACTTTGTTGTTGTTGTTGTTGTTTTGGTTAGCTGGGAGATTTGTTCATTTACCAAAAGAACGTACCAGAGCAATCTAATTCTAAATCGCACAAGTGTTAGACGGGAGAATGAGATATATTGTGTGGTTTATTTTGCCAGAGAAACATATTTAGTTTTAGTTGAACTCATAAGCTAATAAACTACCTACAGAAAAAAAAATATCCAGCCATAAATCTTCGCTTCCTAGTTTTTAATTGCAAAACTCTATTACTGTTACTCAAAGGGTTAATGATTCTCTTGGCTGGAGGACAATTCATTCTACGGCTAAACGCAATGACAAATAACCATTATTCTTTCCAACAGCACTGATAATCGGGACAGCTTAAACATTTTCGCCAGTATAAGTGAAACCATTAATCCTCTTGGATTTCACGATAAGTGGTGACTGCGAAATAATGACTGTGTCATTGCAGGCAAGAAAAAATGTTAACAATTAAAACAAGTTAGCCATTATCTTACAGAGTACTGAATCGCTTTCACATTTCATTAGCAATATTGTAAGTGATATGTACCTTATTAAAAAGCTCTTATTATCCAAGAAACCTAATTAGTCAAAATCTCTCAGTCAACTGGTTTAATTTTCTAATAATATAAATGCTGTGTTGGGTAATGCAATGTGAGGAGAGTCGGCTGTTTGTCCAAAAAGAAGTTTCAACAAGAAATTCAAAAATGTCCTTTAGGATGAAAGGTATGCTGTAAGGAAATGTAGTTTTCTTACTACTGCATCAGGTGAATTAGGGTTTTTTGGAAGCGGCTGCCTGGACGTATAAGTATAGAAAAATCATTTTCTCCCCTCTGTGTTTAAGCAAATTGCTCAGCGCTATGCTGAATGAAAGGTCCAAGAAAAAGGCAGAGTAACTTTTTGTCAAGCAGCAAGAGACATTCTCATTCTCCTCACACTCAACCCTGAAGCTTCCTATAAATGAAACTGATGAACTAACACCTGAGACACATCTACACCTGGAAACACAGGAGAGAGAGGCCTCTGCATTTCTTGAAAGCAATGTCAGAGATCACAGCTTCAAATCCTACAGGCTTTAGCCTCTAAACCCCTAAAAAAAGACCAAAAGTAATACCATCATTGTTCCTGCTGCTTTTTTAAAAAACATACAGTAAGTACTAAAAATCTCTCTTGTTGTTTTCCCAGACAGTACTTCTGCTTTTTTTCAGTCAGCAGAGAAGATGTATCTTAACGCGATGCTGAACCAAAGGGCTCCTGCAAGCGCTCCCACATACAGAGCAGCCTCCCCACAGAATTCCTAGGAGCATCCGTTGGCATGCCTTGGTCCATGCTTGCTGTTTTTACATGTATGAAATACCAGACCGTAACTGATACAGCATACATAGTTGCAAGCCGTAGCTGCTCTCTCAAAAAGTGACTATAATAAGCAGATGAAGTTGAACAGCACAATGTTTTTATGCCAAAGAAGGCATGTTTGGATACACCAAAACACTCACAAAATCCCACTGAATGAGTCAGATGCTTTCATTCTACAGTAAAGATAGAGAACAAGAGACTGTTGTGAGATTTTAATCACAGTGAGATTTCATTTACTTTTTACCTAATTTTTTTTTTTTGAGATATAAAGAAGCCCTTAAAATTAAAGGAAATGTTTAATTTCAGGCCATAGAATAGATACAGTTTTTTATATAAAGTATGATTATTGTTGTAATAGTTAAAACTTTATTTTCATCAGGCAAAGCTAAAGATGCTTTACCTCTCTTCCTCTCCCACTTCTCCTCACTTCTTTTCTCCTGCAGATAAAGTTTTGGTTTGCCCAAAGAACTGAGAAAGCAATTATTTAGGATAAAAATCTTGCACTATTTAATACTCCATCCTCATACAGATAGTAACATACCCCTCAATCTTTCCCTTATTTCGCTTTGAAATGCCGTACACAGTCCCAGATCTAAATAAGGAGGCTGGACAATGCTGTTTGACATATTCTCACTGTACTACAGCACTAGGCTGATGATGTATTTTCTGTTCAGTCTCGCAAACTAGCATCCCAAATTCTGATGCCCCATAACTTAAATACTTTGCTCCTTTCCTACCTCCTTTAGAGTTGCAGCTGCAATTGAACTATAAAATTAAGGTTTGGTTTTCAGTGAACAAATGTTTGGAGTTGGGATTCCGGCTTATATTTAGCAATTAAGAATGTGCATTTGAGTTGACAAGATAACATGCCTTCCGTATCTCTCAGCAGGAGTTTTGATCCCATGTTAGTGTTCAACATATGGTTTTTTTTATATATGTATTACATTAATGTCACTGTATTGTACTGTAACGTACTGTCAAAACATTTCCAAACCTATCTTCTTTCTTTCTGAAGGTTCTTCTGAAACGAACAAACAAAGAAAAAAACAGTTGTCTTATTCTGATAAATGCTTGGTCCCAAAACTTGTGAGTAAAGCTTGCAGGAGAGGGAAAGAGCTGTTCATTTTCATTTGCCACTCCATGAAATATATTGGCCTTGTAGCAACTACTTTGACTAAACCTTACCTAACATACATGTAATATAAATACAATTCTCTTCATGAGGAAAAAAAAAACCCTAAGAGCAAACTATACATGATGTCTCTCACCTCCTTCACCTAATGTGCTGAGGTGCTCAGACACCACAGCAATGAGGATGGGACAGCCGGGCAGAGGAGAGGACCACGTAACCCTTTTCAGGACAAACAAGTTGCAGAAAATGCTGGCTTCTAGTATTATTTCAGCTTTCATAAATTCACTCCTCTCACAGAACTCCTCAAAGTTTAACAAGTTTTTTCCTGAGTCTGTTGCTTTTGGCTTTTATACCAATCTGCTGAATTTTTTTTTTTTAATTTTCTTTTTCTAAACCACTTAGTAATAATTATATTGGGGTAGGAGTTAAGGGCACCAATAGTGGATGCTGCATTTTATGCATACATCAGGTTGGTGGCTTACCGAAGCCACACACCTACTATGTGAGGAAATTTTTATCCTGCTGGTTACTGAACAATATTCACTGCAGCAGCATAGCTATTGGGATACTTAGTAGGAGATATTTCAAAGTGAAAATGGGAGCCGAACTGCTCACTGAACTTGGCTGTGAAAATTTCCCCACAGGTTTTTAAAATTGAGGAATAATTGCTTTTCTTTCTGTTTTTATTACTGTTTTTACCACTATTGCCATTTTTCCATCAAGGCCAAGCCTGTGAAATCTTAGGCAACAAATATGGAGAGGACTTTTATTTGCTTTCATCCTGCTATGACCGTATTAGTTTTCTTGAGATAAATACAAAATTAAATACTAACATGTAACTGGCATAGAGTCTCTTAGCATTTCTAAAAAGTACTTACATAAAAATGTAAGTGTAGGGGAAAAAACATTTGAATTAATAAACTAATACTCACAGGGCACAAGGCAACAAAACTCTAACCCACACCATGAGCTGGTTGCAACCATGTGTTTTGATCCTAACTTCAGCCCTTGTTGAAGTTGTGTCCTATGCCACAGGAAAGATTCTAGGATTATTTTCCCCTAAGCCTGAACCTTATTAAATTCAATTTAGTCTGGCCTTTCCTAGCCGCTGGGGGAGAATGATATATTTTTCCTCTTCGGGCGGACTGAGCTTAAACACAAGCAGGGATTCATGCAAAACCATCCAAGACTAAGGCAAGTGCTTGAGGGTGGGGGGAAAAAAAAAAAAGTATAGCTGTTTCTGCAGTAAATTGTCAACTGATGTGTTGCTTCAGGATGGGTCAAATCAGCTGAAAGTCAGATCCTGGCTTTGCCAATGAGTCACAACTTTATCAGGTCCTGCCTCTGGTTATTACTGCCAATGTGACCATCTTGTAACTAAGGAAATGCTAGTGCAAAGCTCGGCCTGTCGTGTTCTATATAATCTCCAGGCCTCAGCCTGTGTCTGCAGGTGTTTCTCTGTATTGAATCTCCCTGGGGAATCTTCGGCTTCACAGCAAAAGCCGGCTGAAGTGAAAGTGATTTGATTTGGATCCTATTACAGGCACTTTACCTCTTCTATTTCCGTGATAATAGCAGATTGGAGTCGATTATTGTACCGGGAGGGAAGTTAATGTGTTGTCGAGAAACATTGGTAAAAGTGGCACAGGAAAAGGCACATAAATAAAAGTTTAGAGTGAAGCAAAAATCTGGGAAGCAAACCTGCATAAGTGTCTTTCTCAGCTCCTACCAGTCTCTGAATGGCTGTGGATCCTTTTCTGTCTTTATTCCAATTTAAAAAAGAAAAAAAAAAAGGTGAATTTCTTCTTGCTTTAATTTTGTCTCTCCCGTACACTTTTAGAGCAAGTGCTCTCCCCCCCAGCCCAGTCCCTGTTGGGAAACTCCGCCACCCAAACAGAGCTGCCGCAAGGACTGAGTTTGCACTGATTATCTCGCTTTGTATTCCCCCGAGTCTAAAAGTTTGCCAGCCTCAACTAATGCACCTCAGAGAATCACAGAAGCAGGAATGAAACCCTAGCTGGGTTTGAAAGAGGCACTTTATGTCCGCTCACAAAAGAAAAGAAAAACATTGAAAAATTTCCAAGAACTCCTGCTAGGTGACAAAGTAGCATTTGTAAGATGCCCTTCAGTGCTCCTTCAACTTCAATACTGAAACCTTTGTGTTCTCTGTGGTGCGGCTTCAGATGGAAGTGATACCGGGTTAGAAAAACACGCTACATCAAACAAGACGTGGCTAATAAGATGGAACAATCAGGTTTTGCTCTGATTTCAAATGTCGCTGAAAAATTTTGTGTAGCTCACCCATAGGCTTGATCATATTTTAAGTGGCAAGCTGAAAAAAATAGTAATTGAAATTGTGACTTTCATCGAAAGACTTTTCCAAGCCAGAGACATAAAGCATTACTGAAACACAGCCGCTGTTAAACACAATCAGCTGGCACACAGCAGCACAGCCTGCAGGGGGGCAAGCTTTGGGAAGGAGGGCGAGGGACGTGGATTGGGCAAATTTGGGGAATAGGGGAAGATGCAAGCGCAAAAGTACTTTTGCAGAGAATTTCCACCTGAGCCCTGCCACCTTCTCTTCATCCTTGTTACTATAATGAAATAGTCAGCTGTCCTACCTCTCTCATCTCCATCTCTTATTTCTGTCTTTTTACTTTGCTTATGTTTGAAATTAACTCCCAATACCACCACAACTTTTTGCTGCTTGGAAAAACTAATATTTTTATCCCAAGTGTAGTCTTGGGTCAAACCTAAATTGTTTGGCTGACAAATAATAAACAAAATAAATACCAACTACAATTTTATTAAAAAGCTATTTTTTTAAACTCTTCTTTCATTTCTCAATTTTTAAGATATACTTTATATTTTTAAACTTCCTCAATTTTAGGCCACCATTTTCACATGACTGAGCCACACACAGCAATGAATTTGATTCGGCAGACAGTTGCTTGGGCATGGCTGAACAGATCAATCAAAAGAGCATGATTTGCTTACATGGCAGGACAGTATAGAAATGTTAGCAGCCCTGTTTGCATTGCTTCAGAGTCCTGACAATTCATACTCTTCCTGTTTTAGAATATCCAGAAAATTGATGGCTTCTGTATTTGGATATCTTTATCTTTGGGAGGGAAGTACAGTATCCAGGCTCATCAGCATAGTGTGAAGTTTGGCACATTTATTCACACCTGTGCAAAGCAGACTGGGGAGCACAGAGCCCTGCCAATCCCAACTGGAACATCTACATCCGCCTTTACCCACAAAGCACAAGTTAGAAGAGAGTAGGACTCACTGCACAAGTTGCTATAAGGAATTTAGTTCTCTTCCTCAAAAATACTTTGTCTAGTGGAAGAGGAAATAAAAACCTTGAACATGCAGAAAATGGGGTGAAGCAGCATTTCTGAGGGGAAGACATGAAGAGCAGGACTATAATCTTAGAGAACCTATGGACATCACAGTGACAGGTGTAGTTACAGAAAGATGGTGGGACGTGCACATCCCGTGCTGCTGCTTTCATGATCCAACAGGCGTAAAAGTTGATTATACACTGTCTGCACACCAATGAGCTCTCAGATCCCTATGTTTATGCAGGATCACTAAACTCTGAAAAGACACAAAGGTCACTCAATTAAAAAAGTTATTAAAAATTACATGGACATTGAATTTCCAACTGCTGAATGGCATGGGTAAGCCCAAAAATGTACGTAAATTTTGGGTTCTTCTTACAACTATCATATGGGGATAGCTGTGTTTTTTTGTTTGTTTCTAAATGTACAAAAGTGAGGGAAATTTTAGACTGAAATATAATTCATTTTGACATCCAACAACCCTGACACCCAACACAATCAATTCAGCAAAGCAGAAACCTATCTACAAAATGTTTTTGGCATCAACAGGTCTGCACGTTGTGCCTACAAAGGGTTCATCTTAAGGATACTGCTCCACTTTCACTGTGTCAGATCAGAAGTGCACTGAATCAATGGAAACTTCTTCACTGATTGTCACTGATCTTAACGGGCTTTGCAACAGTGTCTGGGTCTCCCTCCCCTCAGCTCTCTCTTTTTTATTCATTGTCCTCTCTCTTAAAGCTTTTTCAGGCATCTAAAGACTTTGTTCCCCATGCCCTCCATTTCCCCTTCTCCCTTCCTCCTATCCTTCTCACATTCATTACCCTCTATCACAATGTATCAGAAACATTAAAAGGCTACCAGCTTCCTATGTATAAGCTAATCTGCTCCTCTAAGGGTTCACATCTGTGTGTCTGATTTATTATAGTAAATGCAAACTCTTTGTTGGAAACCCCGGATTGAAGTTGTAAAGTCATTCCCATTCTACAGAGGCCCAAAATGGGCTGTAGGAGAAATACAAAAGCAAAGTAAATATCTGTTCAGAAGACATGCCGAAGCACATGGTGACTCTTTTCTCGCACTTGTTTTATGCACCCCACCAAATCATGGGTCTGTGGTCTGAACTCTCCCCATTCCAGTGAGCCAGAGGATTAATATGTCTATGAGGTTGACATTACCCTGAGCCAACTTCATAACATACCACTGAAGTCAGTAGAAACAAACACCTTTCAAGGCCTAGTACAAAGAATACTCTGATATTACAAGTAGATTTTGTGTGAAGTACATTTGATGGATGTCATAGTAGTGAATCACACAAAGACTGGGCAGCACTGTCTTCAGCCTTGGCAGGCTTATACAACCAGGGCTGAAATACTTCTCTTTATGGTTATCATGAAGAGTAATGGTTATGAAGAGCTGCTCATCAGCTCCATACTCCAGGCATGTTTCCTGAGGCAGCCCTGATGTGAAATTTTTGTGTTCCCCATAATACTAGCCTGCCCAAACTATGCTCATTTTAAGTAGAATAAAGGTTTTGACAGTTATTTAAAAAACAGCAACTCTTATTATTTTGCACAGAATTTGTATGAAACGGTGCTGGTCAATTGGTTAAGTCTTCAGTGTGAGAAAGGTGGATCAGGATGTGCTTAATGAATCTCAGAAAATCTTTGTCCCACTCGAGAATTATTTTTTCTTAAATCTGAGTTAAGAATAACATGTAGAATTTACAAAGAAAACACAGAGGCCCTATAACAACACAGCAGGAGAAAAGGTAATGAGAAGCTTTTATTCTAAGGTTACTGATGAAGAGTGTCTTTAATAGTGAATAATTTTGGCTGTGACATAATTTTAAACTGAAAGAGAGAAGGAGGACTAAATTATTTCTTCATAATCCTTTCTTGGAAAATGGGATTTTTCTTTTCCCATTTGTCTCCTGGGCTAAACAATCACCTTAAACATATATGTGAGCTTTGAGGGTTGTTTTAGCTTCCTAGAGGATAGTGCTAGAAATAATACTTGGCTAGAAAGAATGAAATCACAGTCCCTATACACAATACAGCACATTCGAAGTGGAACTACCTCTGCACATCGAAGTGCAGAGATGCTCCACAGTTTTGATGCATTACTGAGCACAATTCCTAATCAAACAAAGCTTTGCATTTGACTAGTTTTTACAGGCAACTGATTTACATAATTACTTTGGATTTTTTCCCTTAAAAACACACAACATATGAATCACTGTACTCTGTCTTAAAGTCATTATTAGCCAATTAGAACTCTAGGATTTGCATAATCACTCTTCAGTTATTTCTTGGTAATCATACTGTGATGTGCGATTACCAAACTCAGACTGGTGACTGTACAGTGGATTATAAACTCAGAATTATTGAGGGGCTTTTCAGCAATAAAGAAAATACCTCAGCTGCTTAATTCCCTTTCAAACTGGCACGAAGGAAACAAAAAGCAAAAGATGAGTAAAATAAGGCTCCTAGAGTGACGGAGAAAAAAGAATAGTTTAACATTTACTCACTCATGAAACTGAAGTATGGGTTTTCTGGATTTCAGGTCTGATACCAGTAAAAACTCTGTGCGTTACAGTCTTATCTCTTAAAAATGTCTGGATAAGAATATTGTAACTCAGAACATAGCAAAAAGATCAGGTAAAATCAAGAATTAACATAAAACTCCTGTGAATTCTCCACCATGTCCCTTATACAAAGCACAGCCCAGGTTCAGAGTATGCCAAAAGTCACCATGACCGCAGAGAAAGAAGGGCTGCATAATGGCTCCTGTCTCTCATGGGTAATAACAGAGAAGAGCAAGGGCAGTAAGAGTTATATATGCAGACAAACTTACTGAACAGGGCCTTTTTCTTGGGGTACCTCCTTGAAATATGCTCCAGATACTGTCACGCCAATCTGATCAGGAGCAAAAAACTACCCATGTGGATGATGAATCGTGTGACTAAGTAATAGCCTAAGTCAAGTGTGGATGTGACCGTTCACTGGAAGATGGCAATGTAATGAATCTGCTCCAGGGTTTAGGGGGTTAAGTGGCTTGCCGGAAGACAAGTTAATGATGTACCGCTGCATTCAATGAAGATTGATTGAGGATGGTATAAATGGGCAGTGGGCAAGGACAAAGAGGCTTGTTTTGGGAACAAGGCAGAATGGTGGGGAAGAGACAGATTACAGCTGAAGGTGGCTGGAGCGTGGAACTGAAAGAATAGTCTCAAAAACCATAGGAAGAGACATTTCAGGGAAGATGATTTCACTCATGTCTCATACTGTGAAGCAGACAGCGAGCAGAATGGTCATGACAAGTATCTACTGATAACATTTGCATTACCTATGGCCACTAGACTGCCACTTCGTTAAACACAGGAGTGACTAAATAGGATTTTGCATCCTCCCTCTTTGAGATCTTCCCCACAATTTGAGGTAGAACACTGATTAGTTTGTATTAAAAATGCAATTTAAGCCCAGAAGGCTGAAGTATGCAAGAATGCAACCACAGGGGGGAGAGCAGAGAAGTACAAGAATGCAATTATAGAAGAGTGCTGTCCTCTAGCCTTGCAGCAAACAAAGAACATTAATATTTCAGAAAACGGGGACATGATGACCATGGTGGAGTTTCAACACTAGGCCATCATCAGAGGGAAAGACTGGACTTAGAACAAAGAAGCTGAGCGGAGTTCACAAAACCAAGTTCAACAGGTAACTGACACAAAGACATAGGAAACACTCTCATAGTCTTGCCTAGGCGGAAATTACACAGATTATAAACTAACAGACTCAAATCATTTTAATACAAACTAATACTGCACAGTATTGCTATACCCATGACAAATACAAATACAAAAGCTATGCCCAATAAATACCTACGACTCCAGTTACAAAATATAAATAGAAATGATTTTGGTTTGATATCCAGACAACTAAAACTAAATCGCACACAGAGGAGTGCAGTGGAAGGAAATTCTGTGGCCTGGATACCATACAGACATACAGAACAGACAATTCTAATCTCTAGTCTTGTTAGCTTCATCTGTTAAGTAAGCCTGGTGGTACAATAGAGCTACAACTTCCCTCAATGAATCTCATTATAGCACTCATTTGTTGTAATGGAAAGGGCACTTATTCACAATAACTCATAGTGGCTCACTTTAATCCACCCTTCCTTTCTGTATCCCTCCTTCTGTGCTTCTATAAACAAAGGAATCTGAAATAGCCCACTTAAGCTAGCATCCCCAGGTGTATTAGGTGTGTAGCAAATATCCAGTAGATTCCCACCCTAATATTCTTGGTTGATGGACACCTCTACTGGTACCACAGTTTCAAGAATTACGCTAATTCCCAGATGCATCTTTTGGGTCTGTCTGCTTTGATTTAGCTAGTATCTCTGAAGCTCCATAACAGGATCACAGCAGAGGCTGTCATGTTACTACAGTCCTATGCTGAGGATCTCAGTGCCCTGAATCTTTTGAGAGCATGCAAATTAAAATTTTCAGTTAAACAAAATAAAGATTTTCATCCATAATGACTGAAAGCAGAATGATAATCCAAGCCTTGTACAATTTCCCGGTGTCATCTTCCTGACTATGCAGAAAGTCTGAAACAATATTTCCCAGAGTTAACAGCATCACTCTTCCCAAAACAGTGTGTTGTCCTAAGTGTAGAGCCCTAGCTTCTACCCAAGCTGGGTTACTCCTGCAAAGCAGTAGAAGAAAGTGGTGGGTTAGACAGAGCCCATAAAAACAAAGACGTAGTGACTACTCGAACCACATAATAAGTAGGCTCCTTCCCAGCACTGTTTTTCTGCATGGGAAATATTCGTGTATGGTGGGGACTATAAAGCATCAACAGGGCTTCTGCATGAGAATGAGGCGAGGACCGCACCTATGACAGGCAAATGTCTGGGGTGCTTTAGGATGCAGGATTCCTCTAACACAGCCTCCAGCATGGTGAACAAGTTAGCGGCTTACCTGCAATCAAAGCAAAAACCTCACATTGCTCTATGAACTGAACTACCTGGTTGGACTGTCTCCCTCACAGCGCTGCTAACGGAGGAGGTGATTGATGGGTGTCTGACCAGGGCGCTGCTCTAGACAACAGAGCAAGGCTCTGCGAACCAGCACATCTATGACACGCCGATAATACTGTCAAATCACAATATTTTCAGCTAAAATATTTTCCTGTTAAAACATGTGGAGTTTTGCAGTTTTTTCCCCAAACGCCGGAGGAACAGAGAGACACAAAACATAATTTAGTCAAAAATCAAGTTGAAAACCACTTTTGGCCATCCCTAATTAGACTTTAAATTTACCTCAGCACAGGACCATTTTTTCCTAGGCCTGTGCTTCCTCTACCAAGCACACCTGGTCCCTGCCAGAAGTGCTCTAGAGGGACCTACCACTGTACCTGCCTTCAAAGGGATACTCAGGTGTACTTTACAAGCGAACCACAGCTCTGCACTAAAACCTTTCACCTCTGGGTACACCTGCTACACTAGGAGAACAAAAACAAACAAATAAGAACTAGGTTGTTCTCTTATTTTAAAAAAATTCAGCTGTACTAAAAGTGCTAATTCAGTTTGCTCAGTTCAAACCATTCTAGCAGCAAATGTTGCCTGCATCTACAGAGCACTCTGCTGCATGTCCCTTATTAGCTAATTCTCTCACATCAAGCTCATTTAAATCTATTTGTCCCAGACCACCCTCTTTAAAGAGAGGAAGGAGGAGGATAGGATCTCCTGCTGCCCAGGCTCTCATCCTATTTATGACTGAATGTTTAAGGATGCTTTACAAAACTTTCTCAGTCGCCTCTTGTAATTCAAATCAATTGTAGCCATAAAACAAAAATTCTGGAATTTATATTCCTCCCTCCCCCCGCTTGGAAAAAAAAAATAAAAGGTTTAATTTGATAATTGAAGAAATAAAAGGTTCTTTTCAAACCTGACATTAAAAATCTCTAATAAAAATGGGGAAAATGAAGGTCTAGGATGACAGTCTTTATCAAAGTGTATATGGAGACATTATATGTTCCAGTAATTGTTTAGGCCGGTGAATTAATGAATCTCTGGCTGTAAGTCTCCATTTGAAATGATTTCAGTGGTGTCTGCTGCTCTGCTGCTTTGGAAAAGCCTGTTGTCTGAAGCTCTGGAGAAGGGCCTTGAACCCTGCCATTCAATCCCTTTCAGCCCATCAGCTGAGTCTAATTGCCAGAAAGCACACGAGACCCCTAAGCCTGATTGTTCCCCGACCTCCTTTGAGGTTCTGAGGCATGAAAAGCAAAAGGGAAAAAAAAGCTCTCTTTTGATCTTCTGTTTCTTTCTCTCTCTCTCTCTCTTTTTTTCCTGCCTACTCCTACTCTAAGAATGACACATTTCTTTATATGGCTTCTCCTTCTTATAAAGACAATAATTAATAAGGCCTTTATAAAATGAGGCTTGAATTGGTGTCACCTTCAAGGGTGGTCCGGGGCTCTGAAGTGAAACCCCCGGTGGGCTTAGGCATTGCATGGCCTTTGCACAGGTCAGGTTTAAATACCCTGACCTCAATTTTCACTCTCCTCCACTAATGAGCCGATTCACACATGGATACAAAATTATACGAGGGAAAAGACAAAAGGAGCAAGGTGTAGTTGACACCACATTGGCCAAATTTTATTATCATCTTTGTGTCTATGACATCACAGCTGTGGACATTGTCGAAGCGGTGAAACCGCTCGCTTTCTCCCCCACCCCACTTCTTTTTGTCCCCTGCCATCAGCTTTATATAATTACTTTCACAAACTCACACTCTCTGACTATTATTTGCTTGGATGTCATGAAGCTGCGACGTTAGGCGGGACTGGGGACCAGTCTGAGTTCTTGTGTGGTTACACATGCAGAACTGGGTCGCTTTTCTCGAGGTTCTGCTTCACCGCCTCACTGTCAATTGTGAGGATAAAGTGGCATTATGTGTATCTATTCTATTTCATAGGCTTATCAATTTGACATCAAAAGTTATAAAAAAAAAAATCACACCAGGGATGTTACGTGTCCATTAAATGAAAATTGTTGATGGTTGACATTGAATGAGTTGTCAAAGACAGCAAGACACGCATTGCATAAGTTTTTCTATTAATGCAAAACATTTAACAAGTTTATTAGAGAAGAAGCTAAAGGGAAGGGGGGGAATGATGCTATGACAGCCACACCCGTGGGCTGTAAACCTGTCAAATCCCATCAGAGGAGCAAGGTCAGTATTCAGATTGAAGACAGAATCAGTAGGAGGCACTCTTCCTCTGAGTCAGTGGATCCTACACCCAGGCGCATTCCTAGCGGTATATAGGACACTGCCTCGGGGCTAATTCACAAGCTAACGTTTCTGCGTGACACAGCTACAACATGTTGTTGATAAGCTAAGAAACAAGTACTAAGTATTTCCAGTAATTTAAAAAAAAAAAAAAAAATCCCATGCCACTTTTTCTAACCATAGGAAAGCTGACTCTAAACACACAATTAGGTTCTAGCATCCTTAATCTTTAATATGGTTTCCAATCGTTGTTGTTTCTTCACTTCTTGTCCCGAGATGCTGCACAGCTTTGTGGTTAAGCACTAACTGAGCTCCTAAGGGGTGGGCTGTACATCACTCAAGTCTGGATTGATGGCTATGACTTAATCTAGCTTTTCAGGGGTGGTGTAAGGCTGCTGAAAAAATATATGCAACCTGCTGGAAATTCTTTGCACTCAAAGACAGTATGCTATCACCTGTGTGTCAGCTTTGGAGGTCTCACCTCTCAGGCAAAACTCAAAATTATGTAACACTATTCTTATTAAGAACAAATTAGACTTAAAAATTTGTTCATTAAAACTCATAATACAAATTCATAATCCCTTCATCCTTCTGCAAAATACAGACAACTCTGGGCTGCAAAAACTCCCCTTAGCATGGAATTACTAAAAGATGGATATTATTTACTGCTATTATTTTCTTCTTACAGTAGATTTCAGGGAAAAATACTTGGCAAAATTTCATGGTTTGCACTTTTTTCAAAAATAAATTTGCAGTCTTTGTCTCCTCCTTGCCCTTTTCTGATACAGATTAGTTTTGCAAGTGTAACACTGAAGAGAAAATGTCCTGTAGGATGCGCATCATGCATGTATATACACAGTATTCCAAAACAGAAACGTTTTAAAACACAAAACACCACATACACTATGCCTAAAACTAAAAAAAAAAAAAAAAAAAAAATCAGATTCATTTTCAGCCTGAAGTATTAAAAAAACAAACACAACAGATAAAAAAAGGACAAAAACTAATGTATGAATACAAATTGCCTGCCTATGTATGTGATATCTCTGAATGCTCATCGTGACAGAGAAGAAAGTAACATGCAAACGTCACAGACAATTTTACAAAATATATAAAATCTTTAGTGGCACTTGAAGAAATTTTGCATTTCAGCACGATAAGGCAAATGCATGTTTTTGGTAGTCATTTTTCCCCTTCAAAGCACGTATATTAAGGACATTTGCTGGCAGACACTTCCCATATTGCATTGGGACTGCCAATGAACAATCAAAATGAGCTAATAACTCTCTTTGGGCACATGCTGATGGAAGAAAGCAGACTGGAGTAACCTGATTTGGCCTCACCAATAGCTTTTTGTATGATGGCTAATCACGGCTATAAGCAAAGAATGGATTAATTATTTTCTCTATTTTTTTTTTAATCACTTTCCATTTAACTTCCAAAGTGAGTGTATTTATGAATACTCTCTAGAAAATTAATATCAAATCTTCAACACACATTCATCTCAAAACAAGAAAAAGTTAATATGGGTTTCATAGTTTTTTAAAATACAAGCAAAATGATGCAAAATGATATATTTATTTCTGACAGAATTAGAAATTCTGTGGGCTTGATCTTCAATTAATTTAGCTATGTAAAGTCCATTGAATTATGTCAGCTTTTACCTGCTGAGGGCCTGGCCTTCTAAATTCATAAACGCAATCCATTACGTTAGGATGGGCCCATAATACATCTGTTTCAGAGTCACTGCTGGGGCTGTGGGAATATCAGTTTATCTGACTCTTAGCTAGGTACTATTGTGCAGTGTTATGTCGTGCTGAGCAAGCCTAGACTAACAGCAAAGAAATTAAATGAACAACTGCTAAACAGAAAAGTAGATGTTTTTAATTTGGAAAAAAAAAAGTCAAGAAATACAGAAGTTAAGGTTTGTAGCATAACGACAACTCCCCTACTCAGAACACAGAGAATGAATCAGATTCCTCCTTTTTTTATTTCTGCACCATTAGTCCAGTTCCTATCTTCTCAGATATATTCAATTTCTAGGCTATTCCTTGTAGCGTATAGGAGATCAAAAATTAGGTCTTCTTTATACAGCATAGGGAAGAAGTGAAGGATAGACTGAAAAATCTCAGTTTAGCACATTTGATTTGAATTGGGCATCACATCATTCTGGAGGAGAGGCTATTTCCTAATGCCAAGTATTCAAACACAGAAAATGTATCGTGATTATGCTACATAGAATAAGTTATTATAATACTAAGTCTGTTTCTTTTCACACAGAACACAACTACGTATACTGACAGGGCAAAAAGGTAAGCGTGTATCATATTTTTAAATGCATATAACATACTTCAGAAATGTACTCAAAGACAAAAAAAAAAAAAAAAAAAAACCCACAGTCTAAAGTGCCTGGTTCTTCGCTCTTTTACTATGTTTTATAGCACTGGAAACCCAAATGAGCTTTTTGGTGAGTAAAGTAATGGTAGCAAAGCTTGGCCATGCAAAAACATAGATATAAGTCTAGTGAAAAAGCCTTAGATATATTCAAATATATATTAGTATTTATCTGAAAATACTTACATAAAAGCAAGCTAAGTTGTGATAAAATTCATAAGCATTTCATTGGGCTAACCTTGTAAATTCTGTCCTGTTTGAAAATGAAAAATATTTATAAAAAAAGCCTGAATGAATGCCCATTTGAGAGCAATGTTTCTTTTTTACAGTATTTTAGTAATTTTTCTTTCCACAAAAAAAGAGGGGGGGGGAGGGTGGAAGGGGGGATGCCTTCCTTTTGAGACCACCCACAACCAGCAGAGTGAAGAGCACATGGGCTTCTTCATGGATTCTCTATGAAACTGCTAATACCCAACAGCCAGCACACCCTCCAGGGAAGCCACTTAGACATGAAACTAATAAAGACATCTGCACATGTCTCCCTGCAGACACGGCTCCAAAAAGGGATGCCTCCTCACCAATATTCCCTTTGACAACAACATTCTAATAGGTACCTTATGAATGCTGTACTGCTAAAATGCTAAAGTGCTGCCTGTGGAAATATTTTTGTGATCTCTCCCCACCTCCCCATACTCAAGGCGCAGCTATTGTTATATTAAACCTATCACAATATCACTAATTATGAGAGTTCAAAAGCACTGGAAATCTTAGCTTCCTCATCATTCCACTCAGCTAGTGTTTCCTGCAATTTCAGTCCCTTGGTGATATCACTGTGCTGAAAAAGATTCCCCATCTCAGATGCAACAGTACCATTGGCTTCATTTTCCACTAGAGATTCCTTATACCACGTCGCAGTCTTTGCACCAAGCCTTGCTGAAAGTGCAGAAATTTGCTCTAAAATTGCTTCCTCCCCAGCAAATACCCTGCACACCTGAATTTAAGCCTTACAAATTCCCGCAGGAAATAAATCAGGTCTTTCTGTGTTGCTGGCTCCAGCAACATGTATAGACTGGTGGATTCTTGAGATTTTGCCCCAACTTTGGCACCAAATAAATTACTCCATCATTTGCACTATCCGTAGGTACTGTTAGCACAAAGCCTTTAGCCAAAAGTTTGTCCTTCCCATTAGGCTGCAAAAAGCTGACCTCTTGCTCTTCAAATTATGGTGAAAGACTCATTTCTTTCCCCATCATTCCTACTGTGGGCACAGTCCAAACATAATTCTAAACTTGGTCAAATTCTATACCTGTGGTTAAATATTGTGCAAGGCCTCTCTTTATAACTGACTGAAGCAAATGTTCAGACATTTTTGGTATTAAAAGTTTATCATTAAGGAGACTTTGCTGAAAGTTGTTATGGATAGAAAAAAAATCCTTTTTTAATGACTTCAATCGAGGAGGAGCAAACGGAAACACCAAATGGCAAATACTTTCTTTTTCAAACAATTACAGCATTATTTTAGTGAAATCTGTTCTGTAACAATGAGAGAAAATTAGTGTGTGTTCTGTTCAAAAGATACTGCAGGATGGATTAACATTTATGATCCAGAGTTCAGTGACTTGGATGTTTTCATTTTCTTTTTTTTTTTATATTAATTGGATTTTCCAGTATACTCTGAAGTGGTAAAATGCATTTATTCAATATGCTTTGGGACTAAATTAGCAAAGTACTAATTTTGTTGTGCGAGGTTGTATTATGTATTGTACATTTTTAATCACAGTATTCTCAGTTTATTTCTCATTTGCGAATCTTATGATCCCATTGTGTATAATGCAAAGAGAATAGACAGAGAAAACCTCATGAGTTTAAATATATAGATACGGAATGCTTTCAGAGGGGTGGGTTTACTAGCATCTCATCCTCACCTGAACAGAATGACATGAAATTGTTATGCAGTCATGTTTTCTGACAGTTAGCAAGAGCTGTAGTACCTCATCCAGCATAATCTCTTACATTTTAATAAACATTTTTTAAAAGAGAGATGCCACTGAAGAGATGTAGAAGGGGGTAGTTTTAGGGAAGCTGACCCTAAATTCTTCCTCACTCCCAGGTGTAGCCCACATCCTTCAAGGGTCACATGGCAGAAGAGCAGGAGATAAGAAAGCAGCCCTGATGGCATTTTCAGGACAGTCTGGTGCTCATTCAGCTGAGAGAGAAACAGGACAAAGAAAGCTGTATGCACACAAAGGGAGAAAACTTCCATTAAACAGCAGAATGGCAAGAAAAGGGCCGAAGAGGAAGCCTAGATCAGATACCTGATCCTCTTGTTCCCAGGAAGGAGAGCCAGCATGGAGCTATAGGGTAGACAGTCAAAGTGCTTGTGGCCCTACGGCTGGGGACAGGGAGTGAGGACACCCACCTGCCTCCATCACCCTGCCACCCCTCGGGAGGAGTGCAAGACAGGATCCTGGGAGAACAGCAAACGAGGAAGAATTGCATGGCCACAGCTGAGGTTCCTGAGCATTTGTATCCCATTTGCACACTCCCAGATTGGTACAAATTTGATCCAAGTCAAGTGTGGTGAAAAGATCACATTTCTGCTGAACTAGACAGAGCATATAATACAGAATTTATTGCTACTTGATACTTTTATGCTAGGACAAAAAGCCTAGCATTACAAAGCTACTGTGTTGTCTAACTTTTAACCAGCTTAGTGAATTTATATGAGATCACTGTTTTGTGTTGCAGGACTACGGTCTTTTTTTTTTACCAAAAGCTAGGAGCCCAAAACTGATCTGATTCATTTCATGGGCTGAAAAGCACAGCTGTGGTTTACATGAACATGAGGCAGGAAAGATAGACCTCTCTCATCTGGCTGAGGGTTTTCTGTTGGTTGAAAGTGACATTTAAGGTGGCAACACCACTAAAAGAAAGGCTATTCTCAAGATTTAATTTTAATCTGAGTCTTTTCAAAGGGATGCACAGGTTTTTGTTTTTTTTTTTAAACAGGTTGCTTTGGCAACTGCCTGGGGCTGGCACTGCAGTCCTGTTCCCATGCGCGCTTGGAGGCACGGAGGTACAGTGCCTGCAGCACTTCTCAGGGGGTGGCTCTCCTCAGCATCACCCTCTAGCCACAAGCTTGTACCTGGGAGGCACACGGAGGTCTTAACTTTAATGGGTCAGGCTGAAAAGTAATGATTTGCTCAGTAGTGGAGAACCAGTGTTAACTGTCTAAAATGGTGTGAATGGCTCAGATGTTCAAGGGCAGTCTATCAGGCACCAGACAGCATTATCAGGATCACCTGTCTGTCAGCTGCATTACCTGGTTTCTCCTGATTCATTCGTTTTAAAAGAGTCATTGCGTTTACTTCAAACAAACCCAGCAACCAAAACTAAGCAGAAACAACTGCTCACCAAGACCCTTGAAGAGAAAAGGGGAAGAGTAACATATTTAAACATAAAATTGAACAGAAAGGTTTAAAATTTGCAACTGATGCTGTGCAGCAAGGAGATAAGAGCCTTCCAGACAAGTTAAAATGCACAGATACGCCAATCAACTCCAGATAGATTCAAGGGGTGGTGAACACAGATTACTCACATTACACCAGGCTATCTCAAGTTACTCAAATGACATAAAGGGATACAATAATCACACACTTGTCTCATTGTGTCAACTTTTTAACAGGGGAAAAGCCATTGTCCACTTCAAGAGGAAACAGCAAAGCAAACCAGATCAGATTATTCTCAAGTGAATTGTCAGGTTGAGGGGGGTTTCTACTTATCTGATACTAGTGCAGACACCGATAGCAAACAGCTCACCTGACTGCACACAAGGACCCATTCTCAAAGGCAAAAAGCAATCTGTCTCAATTATTAGAAAATGAATTGGACAATCAAACTGGAAATTTGCCTTCTTTCTTAAGAGAGCTGGTGTATCAGGGGGGTTGCTGTGACACAGCTGGAGCATCTTTGGTAGGGTTTGGCTGCCCAGCAAAAACAGTTGAAAAAATCAGACCAGTGTTGCCTGGGATACAACCCCAGTGCCCTTATGCAGACAAAATACCCACTTAGAATTGGGTGAACACTGGGAAAAACTATTATGGGACACCTGGGAAAAGAAATTTTTTTCTTGCTCACAGCTCTTTTGCATTTATTCCTCATAGCATTCATGGCGTGGACACTGAAACTGGCTGCTGAGCAGTATAAAGCTATTTGGGGTGATAAGAAAAGAAAGACTCAGGGTCATTACTAAAAACGAAAAACCATTAGCTGTAAATGGGCAAGGACTCTGCTCTCTCTGAACCCTCTAAGTTACCATACACAAAGCCTGCTCAGTTGGGCTTTGCATTTAAGGGGATTGCTCTCTAAGACAACTAAATCATTTCTTCCATGTGGATTTTTAGCACAGTATATGCACTGGTTCAGTACAGGAATGACGTGGCGCGGTGTCAGTTCATATCAACTGGCAACTTTGAATTAGCTTCACAGGGCATTGGATCTGCTCCTTTCTGTCCGTAAAAGACACACGATACTATTTTCTTTAACCAGCTCTCCAAGGATGCTGACACAGCCTAGAGAAAAGCTGACCTTCTAAGCTAGTAAGAGGGCCGCTGACGAACTAACCTTTCGTTTTGAAGGTCTCTCCTGGCTTTGTTACAGTCCGTGCCTTCCTGCACAGTGGGTGTCTATCTGACCAGCTGGACACAGCAAGGGAACATTGGGTTTAAGAGGTACTCAAGAGTTTCACAGCACATCCTCCATTGGTCCATCCTTACAGTGCCCATGCAGGGAAGACAATGAATCAGTTGTGGGTTGGTTTTCTTTTCTTCTTCTTCTTTTTTTTTTTTTTTGTCAAAGACAAGAAATATTCCTTTTTGGGGATTAAAAAATGATAAACCTAAGAGGCTTTTCTTAGTAAGAAGTGACAGTCAGCTACAGATCAAAGGACTAGAGTCTTGCAGTCCCCGCCAACCAGTCTTTTAAAGGACCGCACCTGACCAGATCACAGTATAAAATTCTCTCCACAAAGGAGCATTAATTTTCCCTTCTGAAACAGAAATTCTCATCAGGAACTAAGCAGACCCTTACAAATATAAATTAATGCCAAGACAAAAATTAACATTTTGAATGCTAAACTAACTTCATTGTCAATACCAAACAGTTTGGTGCACTTTGGAAACACTTCTTCTAAATCTGACGTAAACCTCAAACCTGAATAAGCTGTTATAAAGTTTTGGGAGCCTTTTGCTCTGAATTTGAGAGCCACAGGAGTAGCAATACTACATTTCAGCAGATGCAATAGGTATTACGCCCTGCTCTGTTCGGCTTTCTCTCATAACCTCACTTTGTGAGGAAGATGCAACCACTGCAAGGTCCTGCAGACCTTCTTCAGTCTTTCTGCTTGAGATTTCTACCACCAGGACAACAGCTTGGTGTAAGTGTGGTGGCTTCGTGTGCCCTGCACGTCTCAAGGCTGGATCTGTTCTGAGTCCCATGGAGGCTGTGCTACAGAACTTCGCTGAATCAGGGGCTAAGTGACCTTCCCCCTGTCGCTGCTCCAGCTCCAGGTATTTAAGTGCATTTTTTGCTGAGTGTCCCAACCACAATAACAGCAGGGTTGTTTTCTTTTTCAAAGTCTGCGGTGATTCACAACCACACACCTTAGATCAGAGCAGAGCCCTAAATGTAATGTCCAGCAATGTGAATATAAAGATAATTAGTAATCAGAACTTCTGCTCTCTCTCAATCCTTGTATTCTTGGAAAAAAAACATTACCAGAGCATTAAAGCAGAGATGATAATAAGGCTTTTTTCTTGACACTACCAAACTACCTACATCCTAGTCAGAACAGCTTTTGCAGTTTTAATTTTCTCTCTGCACCTCTATAAAACAGGAAACATTTTCTGTGGTTTTAGTGCATACAGTGTGCAGAAGTTTTGTGATTCTACCCCCCCCAGGCTCCTGTATGTTATCACTTCAAAGGCACTGATCTCTTTTTAAATGTCCCTTTTGACAACTCAAATCTCTGATCTGGAAGTCAAAATTGGCTAAACTGAGATCTGATAATCGGCAGTTTTACTTCCAGCCGCATCCTGTGCTTGCAGTAATAAAAGCAGTGATTATCTTTGATATGGCTGATGATGTTACCAGGATAGTAGACATTCCAGCTGCTTAATTTAATTTCAAATCCCAGTGATAGCATCTAATGGCTGGTGTTTAGCTAGTGCTACAGATTTCATTTTGTAGTGACCATTGATACTGTCAAGGTAGCTTTACGTTCCCACCTGACTGCAGAGTCCCAGCAGATCACTCACCAGGTAACCATACTATTTTAAAGCAGCAGTCTGGATCACTTAATTTAAAATGCTGAGACTGATTAAATGACAATAAAATCTGACAAAAAATAAATAAATAAATAAAAATCTCTCAATGCTACTAATAAATTAGGATTATAGATGAGAAAATTCAAAATACAGAAGGCCAGAGACCTTACTGCACAATGAAATACAGAACTATCCTGGTGAGGCCAAGGCTGCACATAGTCACAAAATTTAAGGCCCTGCTACCTAGTACTTCTGTCTCTTTTCTGAGATAACGAGGAAAGACACATTAGGATACATTAGAAATATAGTATAGAACACTCTCCTGCATTCTCCAGCAGACTTCAGGAGAAACAAGCACAGTCAGGCCACAGTCTGCCAAGTTTCTCTCTACTGTTTTGTTTATTATGGTGGTTTTCACATGCTAAAAATTTTCTTCATCACTAGAATCAGTTCTGCTTTTCCTTACCTATATACTCCAAGTTAGCTTATTCCATCAGAACTATCACAAGCTCTCTCTGGCATCTTAGGGGTGCCAGAATATAATATCAGACAAAGAGAAAAGAATTAAAAATAGCAGGCAGAAAAATCGTCTGCGTCTAGTAGTGGTGGGACTGTGCATGACAAGATGACAGAGTAGAGGGAGGCAATGTCTGAATGTTTTTTTTTTTATTATTATTATTTAGGTTCAAAGTCTCTGATTTTAACTAGAATGCTGTATTATCCAAACTAATTTGTCAGCATCTGAATTAGTCTGGCTTCTGTTCTGCTGGCTGGAGAGTCAGAGGACAGAAGTGCTGGGCATTGTTACAAGATTTTTCATTTTGGGATCTTGTTTTCACTCCATTTCCCTGTGTGCAGCAGATGTGAGCATTCCCTCCTCCTTCTAAATTTCCGTATCTATTTCCTGTAAGTTGCTTTCCATGCATTGCGTTCCTTACCTTTGAAACAGCCATGAGAAATGAGACACTAGTTAAGGCACACTGAATTTCAAAACTTCCTGAGAACGCAGTGAGTTTGTTCAGATTGCTTTTTTGGGGGAGGCCTTGTTCAGCACTGTGGTGGTCAGGCACATTTCTGAGCCACTCTGGGAAACTGGATTAAAATCAAAGCCCAAGATCACAAACTACAATGACAACAAAAGCACTTGCCTCATCACTTGCGGACACCTCTGGTACAAAATAATCCAGTTGCCAGATCAACACAGAAACTGCTGTGCTTCCCCAGCAGATTAGTATGGAGGAACTCACTTGATGTCCATGTTTTGTTTGTATCAGTAGTCCCTAGGATTCATGAGCACTAGGGTATTTCTGAGAACGTTTTCTTCCTCTTTGTTGCATGTCTGCTTTGTCTCTTCTCACTAATGTTCTCAGGATTAGTTTACCATCCTCTAGTTCAAAGATAAAAGTGAGCAGAACCTGTAGACCAGAACAGAAAATCTGTAATTTTCAAGGGCATCTACTGTTAGGAGAGTCTGAAAACAAAACACAGACTGCACAAGCACAGAAATCCCGTAGGTTGGTGGGTTCAGCCGGTGGTTATTGCTGGCCATGTAACAAAAGAGAGACACAGTGTCCTGGAAAGATAGTGGTCGCCATCATCCTGAGGTGAGGTGTCCAGCCTGTTCCCTCTTTGGTCCAGGACAGCCACCAGGAAAGGTAACTACTGGAAGTAGGCTATGCTAATTGTACTGTCAGCATGCTGGTTTGCAACACAGCCTTTTCCAAAGCGAACCCTGAGTGCGTAGGAGTTGACTGTGCTTGTGTGGTAGAAGCTCAATGTTCCTTTCAAATTACCATGGCTCTGCAGTAGGTCCCTTCCTGAGTTAATGAGGAGGAAGGGGACAAAAAGGAAATGAGGAAGAAAGACAGTCCAAACTCAGAATAATCCAGAAAGGCTATAAACAACCTGCCAGTCCTGGTTGTATCATTAGGTAGAGTGTAATTAAGAGATGAAATGGATGCATATCATTAAAGAGATGAAATAGATGCAGTGTGGTTTTTGTGCCACTGTATTGGGCATATTGTCCTTGCACTGCATCCCACAGCGCTGGATGTAGCCACCTAGGAATCGCAGTTTCTATTAGATGACGAAGATAAAGGAAGGGAGCAGAAAATGGGTGAATCTTGGACAGCAAAACAAACACGTCCTTCTGGGGCAGCACAAGATCTCTTTCTGTTGTACTATGACATTCTTAAGTGAGCAGTAGAGTGCAGCATATTTAATGTGATAGAAAGAAAAAGCAGAAGAGAGATGGCTGTCTGTGCAAGCTGTCAGTCACCCAGACACTAAAAAGAGGGGCTTCCATTCCCTGCACAGGATTCTGGATCAGCAAGCTCTGTTTGAGAAAATCTACTTCTAGTCCAAATGCGAAGTCAGAATTGCAGAGCTTCGAGACAGACCAGAGGAAAATAGACTGTTTTAGGCTTTTGAAGCTCTTCTGAAATAGGAAGGGAAGACAGAGTATAGAAACTATATTATGGAAAACGATTTTTTTTTTTTTTGCCTTTTCCTTCCACCTTTTAAATACACTTAATGTTATTTGTTCTATTAACCTCTTCTGAACTGCAGCCTGCTGATTTGTTGAAATGAAGAAGCTGCTGTATCCTGCTGCTATTTCAATACATGATGAAAGCTGGTAGTTCTCACAGAAAATCCTGCTGAAATCATTAGTAGTCTCCCTGAGTAAGGGCTATGTCAGGTAGTGACAAATTCTTTTTTAAAGGGAGCTTGAAATTAAAATACCTTTTTTAAAATGTGCCCATATGTTTGTGCAGTAGAAGCAGAGAAAGATTCTCTGCTGGAAACCTTTTTGACTGGATGAGGTATAGGCTAAGATAGGAAGTAAATAATAAGGAGAAAGGGGAGGTATCTTATTTACAGGAAGAACAAAGTTGGTCAGGAAAATACTTCAGTCCCCTAATTCTCCATCTGTCTCACTGGTGTGTATACCCAGACCTCTGCAAGCATGGCTCTTTGCTAACTCCTCAGCCCTTTTGTGAGTGCTGAGATGTGCACGGTGCTCTCACTGCTCCAGCATGGGAGCTGGCTGCTCCAGTGACCTTGGCAGCTGAAGGACCCAGATGCCCAGCTCCAGGATGAATCTCTGCAGCAGTGTCATGGGGTGTCAGCTCATCTTCCCTAGTCTCCTCCTTGGCTTTGCTGACAGACCTGCCTGTGGGGTCTGGTGTGGGGTCAGCTGCTGCTGTGCTGTTATGTCCTCCTTGAAGTCACTTTCCTTTGATTTCTGAGGATGAGGTGCATTCTCTTGACAAGATGCATCTGCAGTGTTTGATTAGGGTAAAAGAAGCGTGGGGTGGGGAGGGGAGAGGGGAAGAAGGGGGAATATTCCCTATATTTTTGTACATATGGTATGTTAGCTGCCTGTAGTCCAACTGGTTTCCAAATGACAGATGAAACTTAGAGCCTTCTAGGAAGCAGAAAGGCAAAATACTAAAGAATAACTGTATAGAAATCTGTGTTTCTACCACGGGTACAAATAGCCAGCTTTCCACATTTCATGATTTAATCTATTTACTTGAAATAACAATAGAGATGTTAAATAAAATCTAATAGGCTAATAAAAGCCAAGCATGATGGGGTATAACGTGTGTTTATTATAAAAAGAACCATGACTAAAAATAGCTTATTTTTACACTTTTACTTGAAACAATGAATTTAATCATAATAATAATAATAAAAAAGATATAATTACTTCATGAAGCCTTCTTTGTATCTGAAGGGTCTATGAATATAAAAGTGTATCGGCCCAAATGCAGAAGGTCTTAGGCAAAACTGATTTTAGTGGAAATAAAGCCTGATGGACTAAAGGATTTGGTCAGTAATTTATGGGACCCTTATCTCTGATCCACCTTCTAGGAATGCTAGCTCGTGGTACAGAGCAATGTAATATGCTTAAATATCTATGATTAATTCGGGTAATCTGGTTTATAGAGCCTGCTTATGTAAATGAAAAGGATTTACCTTTATGTCTGAGATGAAAAAAATATACATCAGATACAGTGAACCACATATTACAGAAAATGGCCTGGCTGAACTGTATTAATGTCTCAAAAATGTTGAAAAATGCTGTATCCTCTCCTTAAGCCAGTAATCACAGTACCTACAAATTGCATATCTTATCCTACTTTACACATACGTGGAAGTGGGCAGCAGCTGTTTTGAAGGCAGTATATCTCTAATTTGTACTCCTTACAACACGCTTTTCAAAGCATGACAGAGAACTGCAGCTAAAGACTTAAAATGAGGAGGGCTGTGAGGGATTAATGCTCTACCTGGTAAATGGAGTGAAAGTCAACTATCAAAGGAAAACAACAACATTCCCGTGGTCCAGTCTTAAGGACTGAAGGTTTTCATGTGATGAAGTGGTAATTCAGTTCAAAGTATCAGGGACACTTTGGACTGAGAACTCCCTTTGTATATCTGTCCAAAGTGAGCTACAAATTCAGAGATAATAAAGAGAGGAGGGACCAGTGTGATCACCTCCTCTGGCCCTCTCTACAGCACAGTGCATGGGAGTTCCCTGAGCTCGTTCTTGCTTGAGAAAGACTGTCCTCTACTTTAAAAACCTTCTTCCATCTTCATTGGCATCTAGGAAAAAATTTCACCAGCTTCGGTTCTGAAGACTCAGATCCTTGACAAAGGATTCCTACTGGATTTAGAGTTGCCCCAAAAGCACAACAAGGGGTTCTCTGAACCACTCTTTCCTTTTTTCTTTCAGCACACGGCATGGCCTTGTTCCTTGCTGGCACAGCATCACGAAGGAGCCTTCGAGGCATTTGCAATTTAGAGCATCCTTCAGATTTCTCGATTGCATGCTTTGAGCAACCCTCCATTTTCCTTACTTCAGCAGCAAGTACCTGAATGCGATACTATGAATATATACGTTAGATTACAGATTGTTAATTGCTATATACATATGAGAAGCCACTGAACATCAACCTTTTCCAAACCCACTTCTGTTACCACAGATATTGCCCATATCTAGAAGAAAAGCTTGCTAATTTGTAATGGCTAATGCTGTCTTTCAAATTGTCTAACACTATGTAACATGCAGTCATTTCTGAAACAGAAAAACAGATTGGGGTTTTGAAGGAAAACTACAAGTTCTGCAGCTTCAGATGACAGCAGACATCAGGAAAAAGAAATGGGGAGGAGTTCTAGATCCAGTTTGGACAAAATAAAATCTGTTTTATTCCACATACATCTACGTGAAAGGTAACTGTGCCCTGCGGTATTTCTGAGACAAACAAGATGATGTCGCTGAAAGGGGTTACTATAATACATTTCAGCAAAGTTTAAGCTAATATTCTTTACTCATTATAGATTATTATATGTACCTCACCCTGCAGTACAATCGCTATATGTAATCCCCATAGGCAAAATCAGTTTGTCAAGTTTAGTAAAACAATGTAAATAAGAAAAGGCGTACATGAAAGCTCTGATTTCATATTAAAGTGAAATCAACACCCTCAACCAATAGAGATGTTCATGAAGAGATAAAACACCTCAAAGCAAAGCATCTGTGTTTGTGCTGCTATTTCATGTCAAGGCAATTACAGTGATGTTATTAGGAAAGATCAGGGAGGGAGTAGTGTTGTCATATAGGAATAAGAGAAAACAAACCTTTAAGCAATCATGTAGAGCATGCAGAACATCTTAAAGCTGGTGAAGGAACAAAGCTTAGCACTGTCAGAGTATTGATCTGTTCCAAAAGGTGCAGAGTTCTGCACCACTGTGATTGCCTTCCCTGCTGGGTTTAGAGAGGTCTGAAAGAATACAGTATTGATCTGGCCCAGTTCTTGAGAAGTAACTTAGTGATAAACACCAACTCCAGTCCACCAGCTCTGAAAGCAAACTGTTGCAAAATAGCACAGCTCTGTTGTGCACACAGCTCCTGTTATGCAGATAACAATGCGTACGCAATACCAGTGCTCGCTCCATTTGTAGCAGAAAAATAGCATTGTCCAGTGGCAAGAACGTAACACCTGAAGATTTAGCTCCTGTTCCCACTTTCTTCATTGAAGTATCATAAGCTTTCTGGGGAATGTAGGGTATTTTACTATTCATTTTGCATTCAGGAAACACCGAGTATATGAGGAGTGGGGTAGGGGCATCACCTTAGTTGAAGCCTAGCAGAAAATAAATCTAAAGTTCTGAATTTCCTTCTGTTTCTTACCATTCACTGTAATGCTGTGGAAAGACTGAAGACTTTTAAATTTCTGTTAAAGACTGAAAAACACTCTCCTCATTTATTTCCTTGTCTATCAGTTAAGTCATTTGGATCTGTAACATCTGGGCATTCAAGAGAAAGCATTTCTACTCTTAAATCCCAAGAACAATGCAGAAGTAAAGTTCATGTCAGCAACTGAAGGTGGAGAAAAAGGCCAGCATACACCTGCATTTCAAAAGTCTTTGGCTGCAATAACTTCCCCTGGCCGGTGGCATCATGGCTTAACACCAGTTGCACTAGAATATTGCAGACAGGTGGAGAGAGAAGAAACAGATTTTAAGCCAGGTTGACAAATTAGAGTACGAGCTTTAGGCAGCCAGACCACAAAGATATGATGGGCTGTTAAACGCAGCTCTGAGTACTGCTGCAAAGCATAAGTGTGGTGCAGAAAGAAATCTGTCACATGGAGTCCTCAGCAGTTGACTACTGTCCTCTCTTAGGCCAACCTCAAAATATAAATTGGCAAAGATGAACTGAACCACCTTCTGTGAGATTGTGTTGTCTTGTTGTGGGTTTTGCTTTTTGCTGTTGTTGTTGTGGTCGTGCTGAAGACACCTGGGGATTCCTTGAACTTTTATTGCCTTGAGCCTGAATCTCTTTTTGGCTGATTCCGATCATCAGCTTGACCCTGGGTATAACACCAGCTGCAGGATTTCCCAGCATGTCAATACCGGACCTTGCTCCTGGGAGCCCAGGCTTCCATATTCATGTTTTCACGCACAGCTGAGAACCACAGTTACTGGGTCAATTTTTCACAAATCATGAAGGCACTGAATTTCGAAAAGGATTACCACTGGGCTGCATGAGCCCACTCACAGAAAGCTCTCGAGAGAACGATTGCCTGCTTTCTCTCTCCATTGCACAGGTGCATAACCTCACCTGTGTGCCCCATCTCTTCACACTGAAAGAATTTCCCCTTTGGGCTCTGTCAGGTCTGCTGAAAGATGCTCCATCTTTCTACTAAGCAGACACAGATCTTTTATCACATCACTTCTGCAAACAGTGCACATACATTTTTTATTTTAGGGCTTGTTTTTTTCCTTTTTCTTTTTCTTTTGCAACTCTCATCACTGAGAACAAAAGAAAACTGTTTACCAGACATGGGCACCTGGCTTGGGTTTTGTTTTCCTCTTTTACTCTCTGAATTCAACTCTGTTTTTAAATAAAGAGACGCAGAAGAAACAGCAGACCTCCTGGGTCAGCCGGGTCAGCTTTCTCTATCGAGCAGGATTTTCCCATACACTCTGACCCCCTCAAGGATTTTATCTAGCCTGTTTTTTGAACACCTCTAATGATGGTGACTCAGCTACCTCACTAGGCAGCTTATTCAACTGTCTAGCCTAATTGCTCTTAGGTTCATTTTGTTTTTCTTTGTACGCAACATGAATTTTCCTTTTTGTTTTGTTTTGTTTTTTGTTTTAATTTTTAGACCGTTTCTCCGTTGGGTAAGATGGGGACAACAAATAATCTCCTCCAAAAATCACCATTCCTTTCTATGCTAACATCTGTAAAGTATGGCAACACTATTGTCATATCTTCCTAATTTATTAGCCTATGCATAAGCTGTATATTGTTTGTTCAGTGAAGGGATCAATGAAAATAGCAGCTGCAGCTGTCCTAGCACCCCTGTTTTCCTGTAGAAGTAGGGATGTATCCTCAAGATAACTTCACATAGAGGAATGGAGGGTCTGATTGCCAGACTTCCACATCTTGAAGAACAAGACCGGGAAAGACAACCAAGCGTCAGGGCAAGGTAGATGTTACTTTGTTAAAGATGGACAAACTCTTCAGTCCTTTCCAGAGAAAACGCCCATTTTCTTTAGTTCGGGGAGTTTCTTTAGGGCCAGGAGTTTCTTCAGTTCCTTGAATCCAGGCAGCAGCACCAGCAGAGTAATTGGAAAAGCAATGAGATGTTGAGATGTCGGGATAACTCTACAGATTTTTGCAGAAAGATTGGGTCCCTTGTTCCATCATTGGAGATGTCATTCACCTTCAGAAAGCAACACAGCCTCAAGACTGCTAAAGATTAACAGGGCACAGCAAGACTTTCTCATCAAAATTTGAGGTACTCTGTCAGATAGGATTGTAAATTAATATCCCAAAATAGTATCACAGATGGCTATCAGCTGATACTCTTTCAGCAAGAGTCAGTAGCCTGCAGCCTAGTGGTGGCATAAAACGGCATAAAGCAGAGGTAGCTCTGGCTGGCACCTGCAGCATACTGAGAGACACATTTGCAAGAGGTTCCCAGCTCTCCCCCAGTTTTCAATTCAGGAAGAGCTGAGCAATGCTGCCTCATACAGGAATGCAGCCCACATCCAGTGACCTTCTATCAGCGAGATTAATCCCTAGTTTAGAAAAAAGTATATATAGTTTGGCCCATGATCTTTATAACAGTGCATAGCCCTGCCTACAATACTGATTGGCATCAAGGTAGAAAGCTGCAGAAAAAGCCAACTGGTGAGAGGCATTAACGAGTATTTTCATTTTATCATTATTTTTCAGATCATTTTGGTTTAACCCTATTTTTTATCCCAAATGGTTAGAACTAGGATTGGGTAAGCTAATTCTTCCTCATTTGAAAAAAATAAAAATAAAAAAAGTTACCAGGGCTTGAAAAATTGAACTTGTGTAAATATTACTACTGGGTTCTGTCCCACTCCAGAGAATCCATAAAGGATAAAAAGAGGAAGAAAGAATTGATCAAAAGGGAGGGGGGAAGAGAGGAGAAAAGGTGAAAAATGAAGTCAAGTGGCAAAGGGAAATAAACAGATGGTGGCTGTGAACAGAGAAAAATGCTCAGATGAAGAAAAAAATACCCCCGTGCTTCCCCCCAAAAACAAACAAGCTCTGAGAGGTTTGTGAAAGTTATAGGACAAGGACTAGAACACCTTTTTGTCCTTAATTTATTTCATGTTAAAGGGGTGGTGGATCAAGAGACTGCTATACATAAAAGAAGAGGATGCTCTGCTGTCTCTGCCATCCATACAGGAATGCATGTACAAACAATGTTTTATTATATTAAGACAACACTAACAAACGTCTGATTTTTTTTTCCTCTTGTTCTTTATAAAATTAAGCCTATTTTCCTAGTCTTGCCTTTAAAAGAAAAATTCATGGGCTGTATTTAAAGCCCTTAAAGGGAAAAAGGCAATGGGGAGGACAGGCTTTTCCACGGCCACTAAATGAGGGGAGGGTATAGTTGCACAGCAGAGTTACTGAAGTGAACAACCTTGATCTGACCAAAAGGAGTCATTTAATTTTAGGTACTCCCCAGAGGTTTTATTCCTCTTGGCTGCCAGGCCAGGAATGTCAGGCGTGTTGAGATGGGGCACCCTGGAAAGTGCTGAGCCTGAAAGCCAGCAAACAGGTTCCGCATGACTGCTGTTAGGTCTGGGAGCCTCCACGGAGAGCTGAACTCTTTGACCAGATAGGTGTGAACTAAAGAAGGGACTGGGTTGTTTCTTTTCAAAGTTTTCTTTGCTTTAGCAAGGCTTAATTTTTTTTTTTTTTAACTCCAAAAAGCTGTAAACCTTCAGTTTGAAAAGAGGAAATTAAAAAATAGAAGCAGTTTCTCTCTACAAATAAATGACACAACAGTGAGAGACCCAGCAGGGGAATTAAAGCCCTTATTCTGACTGGTCCAGCAGCATTTTTCTAGGCATTAGCTAGACTTAAAACAATAATGAAGTTTGTCACTATGCATGTCATAGTGCAGATATCTCTAAACCTCAAGGTTTATAAACTGTAATGTCTGTGAGGAAAGAATTGCCTTCTGCTATGGATATACATAGCACCAAGTACAACAAGGTCTAGCTCTTGACAAAGGTCTCCAGCTGATGTTGGAATACAAATAACTAATGGGAACAAGATGGAAATTGTGCTCTAATCCTCCCAGTGGCTATTGTATAACAAAATGAATGGGGACCGTGAAGAAAAGGAACAGAACTATACCCTCTGAACACATGGCTGCGGATTCAGCATCTGGGTGCTGCCACTGTAGGTCTAGCCCACGTCCATTAAAAAAAATGTACAGACTTGAACCAGCCTCACTGGCCTGAGCAAACCCATGACCAACTCCTTCTGGAAGTGCATGGATTACGAATCTGCAGGAACCAAGCCTGTCCCAGCACAGGACTCCTCAAAGTCAACTGTCTATGATCCTCCATGCATCTGTTCACCATTAGTGTCTCCCTGGACCAAGAGTTTTCTAACGAAGCGAGGACTTTCCCTGATCCCAAGTCTACGAGTGAATTTCACCAGAAGTGAGCACACTGACAAGATAAATTGCTAACATTAGCTATTTCACAAACTATTTTCCTAAAATTAAAGAGAGATCAATCCAGTCTATAAAACATTGTTCCACTACAGCTGAAGTTGAAGTGTTGCAGTTAATTGATAGTCATCTGAACCCAGAAATAATGGCTGCGCACTCACTTTCAACTTCACCCAAATCTACATAGGTTTCTCAGAAATGCATAGAACTTTTATTGCATGTTTGCTTTGCAAACACCTGCTTATTTTTACAAGTCTTGACCTAAACTCTACAATGAGAGAAAATTTTCCAGACTTGTGAGCTATGCATTGCAAGTTTCCCATGGTCAAGTGCCACAAGACACAGGCCATGGCTCTCAGATTCGAGGGCAGCTTTGGGAATGTTTCAGAGAAGGGAGAGGACAGTAGTTGCCAAGGCTGCCACCATAAGTTGGTGGATGGGCTAAATGGGGGCATTGCAGCTGTGTATGAAGGTGATTTGACACTGTCAGGGAATTTACAGTCTAAAAGCCAGTCATCTGGATTAGGTAGCAGCATCTGCACTAGCACTGCTTTCCTACCAAAGGCGTGAGAACCCTAGTACTGGAAAGGCATTTTCATTGTGCAGAGATATTCTTGCAGGGCGATCAATGTAAAATCTTCCATTTCCTTTCTGGGCATTGATGCACCAATTCTAAAGAATTTGGCAACATTTGCTGCACATTTTCCGGGCCTGTTTATTTCTATTAGAATTCCCACCACATTTCTAAATACCCACATGAAACAAGAAAAAACTAGCACAGCAGACATTTAAAGCAAAGTGCATTGAGATTCAAAGTTCAGACTTTTGTGCAGTTAATAAATTCTTCCAAAGAAATTCTTGCCCAGCCATAAGTATTTTCATGAATCACTCCTATTTTAATATGCTAAATTTTTCCCTCTGAACTTGGCTTTTAAATGACTTGATTGTGCAAGATGCTGAGTTACAAATTGCTGCTGCTTTGTATGAAAATTGGAAGCATTTATCCTTTGTGGAAACACCAGGTTTTAGCAGACAAGACCACTTGAGTGAGTCAAGTAACTTTCAAGAGTTCTTGTTAGTCCCTTCTGATAGCAACACCGTAAAAAGTCAGTTTTAAAGGGAAACAGCAATTCATCACAGGACCAAAAATGCAGTGATCAAAGGACAATTGCCAATTTTGCCACAAACTTTGTATACAACCTTTGACAGTCATTTAAATTCCCCATACTTTGACTCCTCACATATGAACTAAAGCTAATATATACCTTTTTACCCCACCCTTTGCTTATAGAGACTGTAAGCATTTTAAAGCAAACCTTGCCTTGGACTCCCATGTACTGCATCACAATCAGAGAGCAACCATAGCTCAGAGCACTTAATGAATGCAGTATTTTAATAGACCTGTAGGGGATGCCTACAGCTCAGTTCCTCGTGTGTGTGCTTAATTCCTGGGAAAAATATGCAAGTTAAAAACCAGAGAGGGGTGGTAGGAAGAAGATTCCAATTATCAGGTAGTTGGAGCAGAGTCAATCAGGAGAGGCCATTCTCTCTCCATTCCCTAAAACAATGTAGGTGGTGTGCATCGTGTCTTCAGATTGCATCACGTGATGCAAAGCCACAGTTCAACTTTCTACATTACTAATAAAAGGTTAAGGTTTCAACCTATTTTTTAATTTAGATCTGTTGTTTGGTAATTGGAATAAACATTTAAATTTGAGCATCAAATTTCTCATTAGTTTCACATCAATACCTGTGCTGAAACTATGGATCAGTGAACTGAGTTTCTCACTGCCCAAGTGAATTCATTAATCATTCTCTCCTAAGATGGGCACATAAGCAGACAGCTGTTCTAAGCAGCTGTCTTCTGATAAAACTCCTAACATGCNAAAAAAAAAACCACACACACAAATCTACCTTTTCAACAGTCTGCTGTTGCCTTAACTCAAAGATCTACTTGCACTGACAGGTCTGGCAGGACAAAGGAACTGGATCCCCACTCAACAATGCATTCCAATTTGTAAATGGTCACTTTATGGTTACAGACAGAAAGTTTTAAAACCATTAAGACTTAGTTACCACTTCTTATCTGGGATATCATGAGGAAGAAGAAATACAAAACCAGACACTGATGAATGTATTCAATGAACAGCTATAATCTTAAACCAGATGCAGCGAAACAATTTTTTTTTTCTCTTCATAGTTGCATAGACTTCACTCTGTCCCTGTCCTTCTAATAATAATAGACATTTAGATTTATTTTCAAATACCTTGATGGGCTGGGATGAGATAGGCATTATGGTCCACATTAGTCTCCTATTTTCCATTACAGCCAAAACAAGTGCTTAGGTAACTGGAGCTTATCCTATTTAAATATATGCAATCAGGAAATTTGAGATTGCCTTGATGGACCATATAATATTTCCTTTAGAAGCTCCCTGATATGCCATCGTCTACAAGTTCATCCATACAGCAAATGGTCTCACTGGGTAACCTTTCCCTAGTTGCGTCACACACTTAAAAGTAAGATGAGACCACTGAAAAATATATAAACAAGGACTTTTGAACTGACCTTGGCAAACTAACCAAGAGACAGGAAAAGAATGTATAAACACAACTTGTAATACCTTGAAACATTACAAAATTTTTGCCCTGTGTTGAAATGGGTATTTTATATATTTGGTATAAGGTGAAGATTAACGAAGATGTATTTTATTTTATAAATTGCCAGAGTTCTACTTCGCAAAATTGTAGACTTGTTTAAGATTGCATTAATAGAGGCATCTGGAGAAGGAAAGAAAGTCTTTTTGTTGGGAAATGAGCTTACCGTCCGCACAAAATGCCCTTAGTGGTAACAAAAATAAAGTAAAATGAAAATACAGCTAGAGAGACAATGCAAGCACCTTCCGTGGACATTTGGACAAAATTTTGATTCAGTTAGTTCATGTGGAAAGCTCTTACTAAGACCATACCGAGTTTGGAAGATTTCACGTGCTTCTTTGTGCCTTACCAGGAAGCTCCAGAAAGTGGTAACAGTTAGAAGGCACACAACGGAGGAGCTGAGCTGATACAACAACCCAGCATTGTTCCCAGAACGGTTATTATCAATCACTTCTTGTCACTGAGATTTGGAAAAAAGTATCGTCTTTAACAAGGCAATATGTGTATAGCGACAAAGAAACTTCCAGTTTCCTTAAGTTCCTATGACAAAACTTGTAGGAAGCAGCAATATTTTCAGTATCTCTCCCTGCAAACCTTGCCTTGATCATATCTTCAGATGGGCACGGCTATGATAACATTATGAGTAAGTTACAATGAGACATCAAGTCGGGAGAAGCCACGGCTGTCTGTCAGTGGCAAACACAAGGAGACTGTCGAGAAACGTGCTTCCAGTTCTAAATTGTTTAACTCGGACAACTGGTTGAGCTGCCTTCAATGAGACAAGAGAGGGAGAACAACAAATTATTTCTTTGAGACAGTTTGTCTGAGTTAAATCAGCAAGATTCAGGCCACTACTGATTTAAATAAATAAGTTTAGTTAGTGTCTTTCACTGAAACACTACTGCTTTGAACAGGATTTCAAAAAACTTTGGCAAACAGAAATTTTCATCCACTCCCCCAATAATTTATATTATTTCAAATCTTTTTTCCTCCTTGTACATGCACGTTACTCATATTTCCGTGACTAGAAGATTTCACATTTCCTCATGACTGGGCCAATTCCCAACTCAGCTCTGAATGAAAGTTTTGCCTGAGTGCACACAGAAGACTGAAAACACAATATTATATTTCATATCCCCTGAAATAATCAACCCTTATTCTCTTACACAAAGAGGAAATTTGGATCTTGTGATCTCCCTAATCAAACTTTCCCTCCCCCAACTCATAATGGCTGTGGAAGGGTCACCACAATTAAAAACACATAAATAAAGCAGAGCTCTTGAAGAAATTGGTAATTTTCTTTTTCAGTGTTAATGATTACTTTTTTTTTCAACTTACTGCAGGAACTCTGAATTAGAAAATTAGTTCTAAAAGTACACATTAGCTTATAAAAGCCCAACACTGGTTCCTGTGACAGAATGCAAGACCCAGTAGAAAAATATGAAAAAATATATGAAAAATATATGAAATTATGAAAAATTCTGTAGAGTCTGTCCTGATCCAAACAATAACGTGGTGTCTGGTAAAAACGTGCAAAGCTCAACCGTGGTTTTCAGAAGATGATCAAAGAACAATTTCTCATCTCCAATGAAGTCAATAGCAAAGCTCACATTAACTTTAACAGGCCAAATTCTGATGGCTTTACCCACACTGAATCATTCTTTATTTCACATGTAGTTCCAATGACATCAGTTGAAACATGGGTGAAGTAACAGCTACTGAACCAGAATAAAGATATCAGAATTTGACATAAAGCAATTAAGTTGGGATATATATATCATTTTATGACTTAATTCCTAGGTACATCTGGGGGGAGATATAGCTAATTTTGTCCCATTTTCTAAGTTACAACATTATTTTAATTTAAGCATTTAACATTTTTCCTTCCTACAAGGAAATGCAGACCTCTCTAAATGCTGATACTCAGACAATTATCTCTTGACAAATCACCTGGAGATTTTTTTTTTTTATTTTTTTTTAAGAAACACTAACTCACTCGTCATCTAATTCCCATTAAAGTAATAATTTGTAAAAATGAAAACGACTTTGATAGCTTGACCAAAGCTTGTATCTATGGTTAAATATGTACAGCAGCTTCCTGAATGAGGTAATGGATCAAAATAGTTTTCAAGAGCTTTGGCTTTAAAGAAAAATGTCAATATCAAAGGATTTGGTGAAGTCATACACAGCAACTACAGACAACTCTGCCTCCTGTAGAGGATGTAAGACTGCTGCACTTGGACTACTTAGCCCCTTTCCTTATCTTCATAAGGAGCAATTAGTAGATGCTCAGTGAGGAGTGTAAGTAAATCCTATGTATGCATGAATCTTCCCTGGCATATCCTCCTGTCTTCCAGAGAGTCTTCTCGTACTGAAAACCACACCTTGTGCATCCTGTTTAATCATTGCAGTCATGTTGTTGCATGGTCGCCAAAAATACGCGTATGCTTTTATATTTGAACCTAGTTACAATTTTGGCCCACACAACATCTCCTGGCAATGAATTTTACAATATAATGGTGCTTTGTTTCAGAAAGTACCTCCCCGTGCTTGTTTTAAACTTGCTGTTGGATCATATCCTTGGATATCCCTTAGTTGGGTATCGCCTTAAGCACCCAAGGACAAGGCACAAGAAGGAAGACTAAGCTAGCCTGACCTCTTCCTAGCCCACGAAGCTTACCAAATTCAATCTTCTTATATGATAAACAACTTCCATCTGCCACCTCCCTCTCTGTCATTTCCTCTCTCTTTTTACAAAATGTGTTACACTTCAAGGTTATTGTTTTATTAATAAAATTGTTATATTAACAAAAATAGTAAAGACAGAGAAGCAGGAGCAATGGAAAGGAAGATTTACTGTCCCGTAGTAGAGATGGGCGTCAAAGCTCAGACAGACTGATCTGCCCAAGGACACAGAAAACACCAGTGACAGCAGCAGAAATTGAGCTAACCCTTCCCCACACAAAGTCCCTTTTACTGAGAATCTGTCTCCTATCAGGCCTTTTCACAGGGCCCCACCAGGTGACACTGCTCTAAATTGAATGCAAAAAACAACCTCGTAAAGGTGATTCGATCCTTGGGCAGGGTGCGTACAAGAGTTGAACAGGGTGGGTTTAGACTCCCATAAAGGACCCTGGGAACCCTGAGAATGAGAAAGGGGCAGAAAAGAATGAATTTGTTTGCCTTTCATTTTCATTGCTCGTACTAATGGAGTTTACAACTTAGAAAATAAAAATAAGCACAACACACAAAACCATATTTTGAAAAGGATACAAAGTGTATCATAGTGATATACTAATCCTATAATTCCTTAGAGAAGCAAATAACCTTTTCTCTTGATATAGGCATCAGGCATTGATCTGTCACACTGTTTGTTCTAGCAGAGCTCCCAGAGGTGCATTCAGTTTGAAACGTTAAGGCTAGTTCATTAGCCGTCCCTAGCTCGTTTCTCTGAGAGAATCAAGATAATACTGTGGTTAGTTAATGGCTTTCTCTTGTTTCCCCTAGAGCCCGCCTGTCTGAAGCCTGCAGGCCCAAGAAGCTTTCTTTCCCCCTTCCCTTCACTATTAGTCACAGCTGGTAAGGCTTGCAGGAGCCTGGATTGTTTGAAAACAGCCAGATCGTACAAATGTTTGAATCTCCTTGCTGCAAACAAGCACCTCAGCCCCTGTTGTCGGAGAGGAGAGCTCCTGCTCGCACAGCAGTGGGGAGATGAAGGGATGGAGGGAAGGGGAACTCCTGATGATCAAACTGCAAATAGCTCTCACTCAGAGAAAATCCAAAATGGGGGGGGAGGGCAGGGAGAGAAAAAGGAATTCCCCTTGCAGAGAGCTGCTGAGACGCTGTATTTCCTGGAAGGCAGGAGGAAAAACTGACTGACTGACTTTCATATGGGGCTGCTATCTCCAGAATCAGGCGAGCGATGTCACCTGCCCTGCTCTCAAGTTCTGTTGTTTATCACCACAGGTTACAGGTTGGATAGCCACAGACAAGAATCTCTCCCGAGAGCCAACCTACTATCAGCTCCTAATGGATGGGCGCTGTTCCCCGCACTTTTGCTTTCTGCTTAACTCGGTTTGTCCGTCATTCTCATGTAATTACTGAAGCGAACAAAACAACTGCAGAGGTTCCAGATGAGCACTGCTGCTAGTGTCAGAAGGCTAAATGCAACAGCTTAAAACATGCTTATCTCTTTTGTTTTCAGCTTGCATTTAGGCTTTTTAAAATTAATATCTGATTCACATGAAAGCAACACAATGACAATGTTGACGAGTGTCAGGTATCTCCAGGCAGATGCAGTCCAAGTTCCCTTTACAGGGAGTAATTCTATCAACGTACTTCAACGCTGATCTACAGTATACCCTGCTATTCCGGAGCCTCAGTCTTTTATCTAGACATTCAGCACTCATTGCCATGTTACCAGACACTGCCAGTCATGAAACACTGCATGATGATTTTATCTGCCTCCTAGCATATTACCCATCACCCACTGGGGAATGAACTTAGACTTGTAAACGTTTTCTCTTACCACTACTTTAATTTAGAAATTTAGATGCTTTTACTCAAAAAGCAAATAGTGCCAACCTACTTACAGAAATCCTGGGGAAGTTAGCAATAGACAGCGTAGTAACCACCAGATAAAACTTAGTCTGAAGGACCGCTGTTTGATATGCAGGTATGGAACGCCTCTCCCTGAATTGCATGCAGTGTGTACCACAGCCATGGAAATACACCAAGAGCAACATCTTACCCAATCCGTAAGTCAAGGCTTTGCTTTAGGTATTAACACACCAAAATTGATATTAAAGCTGAACACTAACAAAGAGAAAAGGAGGAAAAGGCTTCCTGAAGGACTCTGGGAGGGCTACAAAATCAGAGGAAGGTTTCCGTGTGTGAGTTACAGTCTGGGGCAATTAAGTCTGACGAAGAAGAACTTTCAAATAGCAGTTGTACTTATCAGAATAGAATTAGAAGAATAACGTTTGAAACAATGAACACAGTGGGTCTTTTTTTTCCTTTTAACTGCTCCAAATTTTGCCTTCCTCCTGCTAAGTCCACAGTACTGTGCTGGAATACTTTTGTCATCTTCAGAAATGACACTACACAGTGAAAGTATACAGGACAAGAACTCTTCTGCCTTCCAAAACAAAAGTAAAAGCAGCAATGAAAGTCAACAAGAAGAGGACAATGAAAAAGGAAAGTATTCTTCCATCTGTGGATAACATTCAGGTTCTTCAGAAACACACACCAGATTCAGTTTTTGTAAGGAGTGATGCCATGGTACTGTTCTATGGCAAAACACTATTTAGCTTCATTTATTTCTCCTTGTTACAGATCTACCATAAAACACCCAAAATATAAATTGGTAGGGCAAGTTTATAACTCAATTGTTCCTTAATTTTACATTCTTGATTTCATGATCACTCCAAGTGACAAATGTTGGGATTCATGCCAGCCCATGACCTCTCACTCAACTTCCCAAGGGATTGTCTCTTCCTCCACACACCCCAGTCAGGGAACCCACAAGTCCTGCATTTTGTCAGCAGTTACAGTCTCCCTAGCCACATCATTCTGCCAGCAAAGAACCTACCCAACCTACAAGTTCTCATGGAATTGAAAGTATCTCCTATGAATTCAACAGGCCTTTGATCTACTAGGGAGAAATACTTGCATCTCTCTAGTTCTTGAATTAACTTCAGCTTCTCTTTTGCAATGCAATTAGTCACTGACTCGACAGTGCATTCTGTTGTATCCATGTTGTTACTTCTGACATAAAGGACTATGACTTTTTCTCAAATTTCTATTGAAATTAAATAGCACTATGTTCAAAAACCAAGTTTTTGGAAAGTACATAAAGTTTGGTGTAACTAGCCTTATTTTCAAGGTGAGCTAGAGCTCGAATATGTTCTATCAAATCATTATTAAGGAGAGGAGATGTGTTAAGGAAACGGATAATGCTGTTTAGTCATCTTTGCTAAGAGCTCCATTTTCTGTGGATGAAATGTGCTATTTAATGACCAACTATTATTATTTTTTATATCCTATTTTATGACACCATGTCATGCATTATGGCAACTATTTACTACTCTGAACACTTAGTAAAAAGAGTTATGCTTTGCTGTCTTTTTTTTGCAGAAGAAGTGAAAGGAAAGAAATTTAAATTTTTTTAAGAGAATACTTTTAACAGCAGTGATTTATGATCACTGTTACCAAAGGTTCTGTTAATTTCTTATGAAGATGCAGAATTCCCATGATACCAAAATAGATACATAATTATCTGAAAGATAAACTAATCAGGGACAAAACTCTTTGGAAAAACGCTGCTTAACAAAGTAGAATACAACTGGTCTCCCCCACTTAAATCATAGAAGATATCCGATTATTTATCACTCACTTATAACTTTTTTTTTTTTTGGTGCGATTTGGTACATCAAGTTTGTGAGTACTGAAACTGACGCAAATAAGAAAGAAAATGCTGTTAGGACATATGTGCACCTTTTAGAATAAAAACAGAACATCCTTTCATTTGCTCCAAGGGACACAACACAGTGTGGTATTTTTCCTACACAGTCTGTGATCAAAATGTTTTTAGAAGATCTGAATTTGTGGCAAAATTAGGAAACAGAAAAGTTCAGAACATTCAAGTCACTCAGCAATTCATTTTCAGATTTGATCTTTGTGTTTTAACAAATGTTGAAATTTAGCTGAAGTCACTAGAAAGGACATGAGTTGTTTCTTTGGAAGAAGGCCTTCTAGCAGAATACTAGTTTATGACTTCTTCCTGTGAAGTCTTAATTGGTTAGGACAGAGGATTTTTTTTTCCCCCAAAGCAAAACATGTTTCCCGAGTGCTCCAAGAACAGTCACTAAAAAAGAAATCAACATGTAAAACTGTAACATTTCTAACACTCCTACATGACCAAAAGGATGCAATTTTAGAACTGTGATTTGGAACCTACAAACATTTTAAACATTTGTCTTGTGGTTTATTTGTAAACTAATGAGTCTTGATGCTGCTCCCTATGCTCATACTGCAATCTGTTGTTGGCCTTTTTGCAGCTTTAAGATCTACACTTTGGAGAATCACAGGGGGTGCTGGAAAAATAAGCCAACAGAAGCAGCATGATCAAATTTCACTTTTAACTTTTGAGGAACTAAGATTAAGTAGCATGTGTTTTTAATTGCATGAAAACATCCCCAAAACTGTGGCACTGCAAGATGGATTAAGATCGTCATCTCCTTTTCCTCAAGACCTTCCTAGATAATATAGTCCAGTTTTTGTATTTTTTTTTCCTTTTTCTCTAAATGGCAGAATGCCAATAGCTAATTTAACATAACAATGGAAATAATCATTCTCACCATTTCAAGAATTTGTAACACTATCTATGGCAAATGTATTTAACTGTACTGCTAATTATTTTTACTTACTGAAGACAAGAACCAACAAGGTATTTATGCACACGTATAACCTGACAAGCTTAACCATGTGCTGCAGTGTTGGAGACTAGATGCACTAGTGTATTAAGATCACAAACTTCAAAGGGTTACAAGAGGGAGGCTAATTGAAGAGTGCTTTTATACAGTGTATTTACTTTTGCTTTTTGGGATGTAGATGCTGCAGCAGTGTATGCAAACTTGTAAAATAAAACTTGTAGTGTCTGTAAGAACTTCATTTCACATATGACCTTTTACAGTAATTGGATCTGAATTATAATCAGTCACCTGAGTCCTGAAATAGATAAAATAGTTTTTTAATGTTAAAAAGTTTTAGCCCTTCGTTGATTATCTATCAGTGCTTACAGTCCTGTGAAAATAAGATAAATGAGAAATTTGGTCTCTAATTAGACTTCACTAGATTTACAGCTTTTAATTTATACGCCAATGCAACTCAGGCCGGCACTAACACAGATAGAGATGGAGCCACAGTTTTCAATTGATTTAACAATTTAATTGCAGCATTAACATCCATTAACATTTAACTAACCTTTTAAACTAACCTCAGGCACAACCTTAAAGACTAAATGAAGTAAAATTGCATATAAAAAGGTACTAACATACAGCTGTAAGAAGCCAGAGTGAATCTTTAGGGAGATTTAGCATTGCTTCCCCATATCAGCAGGAGGGAGTCTGCTTTCCTTCTTGCAAAATTCAGTAGGAAAGCATGCTCTAATTTATAGGAAAAGGAAATAGACACATTTGATGGTTATTAACTCTCATTTATTTCTTCTTGTCTATACGTGATGTCTAAAAGACACAATATCCCTTACTCTGGTCATGCACTAAAGAACAATTTTATTACTCAGAGAAACAATATTCCTGGATTATCTGTGATAAAATGTGATGTAAGGGAATATAAAATAAGCCACTGAAGTTTGATACAAAAGAGAAACACCATATTTTAGAAACAATGGGCAAATAGGGCTCTTGTTTATGTGGGTATAAATCTAAAGCAACTACAATGAAGCTGTTGGAATTACTTCAGGTTTACCCCTGTGGTACCACAAGAGAAAGTCATAGAAAATAAGCACAGTAAATGCTTGATTTATATCTGTGTTGAGCACCCCAAAACTCTACTTCAAAGCAACAGCAGCTGCAGGTGCTCAGGCTTCAGCA
>VXAL01001588.1:0-19682 GCA_013399475.1 Chauna torquata | reverse complement strand
ATGAGGTTTGCATGGGGCCACCTTTCAAANCAGGTCCATGTCTTTCTTGTGTTGGGGGCCCCACAGTTGAACACACTACTCCAGATGGGGTCTCAGGAGAGCAGAGCAGAGCAGGAGAACCACCTCCCTCAACCTGCTGGCCATGCTTCTTTTGAGTCAGCCAGGATATGGTTGGCTTTCTGGGCTGCCAGCTTGTGTTCAGTTTTGTGTCCACCAACACCCCTAAACCCTTCTCCACATGGTTGCTCTCAATCTACTCATTGCCCAGCCTGTATTCATGCTTGGGATTGCTCTGACTCAGGTGCAGGACCTTATACTTGGCCTTGTTGAACTTCATGAGGTTTGCATGGGGCCACCTTTCAAACCTGTCAGGGTCCCTCTGGATGGCATCCCTTACCTCCAGCGTATTGACCACACCACTCAGCTTGGTGTCATCCACAAATTTGCTGAGGGTGCACTCAATCCCACTGTCCACATTACCAACAAAAATGTTAAATAATACCAGTCCCAGCACAGACCCCTGAGGGACACCGCTTATCACTGGTCTCCACCTAGACATTGAGCCATTCACCTCAACTCTTTGAATGCAACCATCTAGCCAATTCCATCCAGTAAATTCCAAATATGAGAGAGGATTGTCACCAGAAAGTGACTATTACAGATACAAGGAAAAGAAGACACATCCTTTGTGATTCTTATGACAGTTCATCCACTAACAATCTGACACAAGAGATTTTGAAATTTTGGATTGGCAAGGGGAGAGCTTAACCACCTTTTTTTTAGGCTGGGAAGCACACAGAAATCTAAACTCTTTTGTCAGAAATGAGTCCAATTCTTAATTTACCACAAATGCCAAGTGTTGGGAGATTGAAGAAGTGAGAAACAAAGGGAGAAAATGGGGAATTAAAAGGCTTATTTCAGTTTGATTACAGCAGTTCTAATGCAAAACAAGATTAATTCCAATGAATTCTGGCCACTGTTCCTCCTTGTACAGTTCCCCATCCTGCAACATCCCAAGCAGAAAATACCAACACCAAGGATTCTCTCCGGCCTGTTATTTTCATCACAGGCCATTGTGATGCAAGGCCACCTGATCACAGGCCACCTCCTGCGAGCATAGTTGAGCATTTCCTGGTCATTAATCTGCAAACCCTAAACTCAGGAAACTCAAGTCTGTTACAGCTCTATGCTGCTTGTGGACCCTGCCTGGCACAGACCAAGCAGAATGGAAAGACTGATCTTGGTGTCACTTTTTTTTTTTTTTTTTTTTTTTTTACTAGCCAAAGTAAGATGAGACAGACACTTACCATGTCCTTGTATTAGGCAATTTCTTGTGACACTGATGTGAGCATAGGAACGGCCTCTGGCTGCACAGCCAGGATAGTGAGGGATCTATTTGCCCCTGGCTTTCACTAACTAACGTATTAGTAAATCTTCAACTTATTTCTCTCTCCAAATCTACTTCACCCATTTGACAGCAGAGTATAAAACTTTAAATGATTCCTGCTTTCTTTCGTCTACTTGTCATCCAGACTGCTCCTTTCCCAACATCCTTCTGCCCTTAAGGTTATTGTATTTGGAAAAGGTTAAAGCAGATCATCAGTTCCCTAAAGCAAAAACTGCCCTGCAATACCTCAAAATTGTTATTCGTTTAACATTTGTCATAGTATTTGTTCTATTTACATATTGCTCAGTGAGCACAAATCTCTTCTATAGTTGAGAATCTACGTATTGGAAAAAGTGTTATGCAAAAATATGACACGACTTCAGTTATAGACAGATTGGAAACTACAGCATGAAGATGTCATATCATTTATTCAAAAAATTATCTCATTGTTTCCAGTTACATTACTACTAATAATAAGATCTTATTACACAAGTGCAATTACATTATTCATAAGCATCCATGTTCTAACAGTTTTAAGCTGTTTATTTTTAAATCAATTTTTAAATCTCTTTTGCCTGCAGAAGTATAAAAGTTAAGCATCTAGGCTATGTGAATTCAGACTTTGATGTTCATACTTGGCTTGCAACCAGATTTGCTCACTCCAATGAAAACAGAACTCTGGTTAAGTATATTTCTGTAAAAAGACAAATCTCAAATTACAAAAACAAACCAAAACAAACCAAAATAAAAAAGCATGTAAATGCACACACACAGGATCTCCTGCTAAAATAAGAATATTAAGCAAAATGAGGAAGATTACATCACCACATAGAGACAGAGTCAGCTTATAAAATATGATTCTACAGATGACTTACTGCATTACTCCTTTTCTCTAACTCACCAGCATAATGGAAAACCTTGGGAAAAATCTCTAACGTGATTACTTTGAGTATTGAGCCCAGAGGTGGTTTAAAGTTGCTAATCACCTAGGATTCTGGCTTTAGGTTCACTCAAGTTTCTTGGCTACATTAAACTTCCCTTGAGTTCCCTGTGTTCAGAATTATATAAGATTAACAATTTGCTGAACAAGTGATTTATTCAGGACTGAGCTAATACAGCTCTACTAGATATCAGTAGCCAAGAAGCAACAAGCAATATTTATATCTATGTATGTCTATATAGCAATACACATACACACACGTATTAGTTCTAGAGAGAAAAAGGTAAAACAAGGGAAAATACAAAATACTTTAAGACTTAGAAAGGTGTATTGGGCTTACATGACAAGGTTTTGGTAGTGTGCGGGGGCTGCAGGGGTGCCCTCTGTGAGAAGAGTCCAGAAGTTGCCCCATGTTACACAGGAGCCAGCTCCAACAAGCTCCAAAAGGGACCAACCGCTGGCCAGAGCTAAGCCAATGAGCGACACTGGTTGCACCTCTGTGAGATCAATGAGCAGCACTGGCTGTGCCTGTTAGACCCTGAGGAAAAAAAAAAAAAAAGCTGCACAAAAGTAGAAGGGAGAGAGGAGTGAGAAAACGTGAGAGAAACAGCCCTGCAGACACCAAGGTCAGTGAAGAAGGAGAGCAGGAGGTGCTCCAGGTGCCAGAGCAGAAGTTCCCCTGCAGCCCATCGAGAGTACCATGGTGGAGCAGGTGGATGTGGCCTGAAGGAGGCTGCAACCCATGGAGAACCCCCGCAGAAGCAGACTCCAGGCTGGAGCTGCAGACCGTGCAGAGGAGCCCATGGTGGAGCAGGAGGGCTGGCGAGACCAGATGCCCATGGGGGTCCCATGCTGGAGCAGTCCACTCCTGAACGATGGCCCCCATGGTATGAACCCACATTGGAGTAGTTCTTGAAGAGCTGCAGCCTGTGGGAAGCCCACGCAAGATCCATTCGGGAAGGGGCAGAGTGACCATGAAGGAGTGGCAGAGACGAAGCGATATGGGCTGACCGCAGCCCTCATTCCCCGTTCCCCTGCGCTGCTCGGGGGGAGGAGGTAGAAGAGGGTGGGTGAGGGGAAGGTGTTTTTAGTTTGCTTTTAGTTTCTCACTGCTCTAGTTAGCAATAGGCAAAAAAATTATATTAATCTCCCTGTGTTGAGTCTGTTTTGCCTGTGACAGTATTTAGTGAGTGATCTCCCTTGAGTCCTTATCTCAACCCTTGAGCCCTTTTCCATCTTATTTTTTCCCCCTGTTCCTTCGAGGAGGGGGAGTGAGAGAGCGGTTGTGGTGGAGTTTAGCTGTCCGTAATGGTGAAACCACCATCAGAAAAGAAAACAAAAGACTACTTCTAGATTCTACTACCATCTTACAACATAACGAAAAAGACTTCCGTAACTGCTGAATCTATAAACTTAGGGCAATGTAAAATGATGAGACTCGTTATTACAAGATTTTGAATTGTACTGTATGGCCAGAGATCAGAATAATTTTAAGTATGGTCTGAAAAACATAAAAGCATGGTGAAAAACAGTGACTGAGCAATCACAGAGAACAAAAATTCAGCAGCGTTTCCTCTTTCAGAAACACAAAACAAACTTCAGAATTGTTCTTTGCACTGGGGTAGCACTCAGAAAATATCTGCACTACTAGTCCAAGGCCAAGGTGGACTTGAGTTTCCATGTTTTTTCTTATTTTATCAAAAGTAATTTTAATTTTTTTTTTAATGTACCTATGGAATTCTTAGCATTTTAGGATTACCATGATCTTCTTTCCAGATAAAATTTCTGGAAATTACTTATAAAATGGTATAAACCTTTTACTTCAATATCAGCATACTTATCTTGGGCTGTCCTGAAATCCTTAGTATTAGATTTCCTGGTGCTTCTTCTATTATTGTGTAAAAGTGCTTAAAGTGTATCCACTACAGTGCATTTAATTGATTAATTGGCAGGATGTTGAGAAAAAAAATCTTTAGATACAATCAATTGTCCTTTGATGAAGATTTGTTTCTCAATAATACACTACAGGACTGCCCTATGCCAGCATAGGGATGAGAATGATGCATGGGAGAATGAGAACAGGGATACTGTAGTGCTGATCAGCCTGGTTCCTCCTCTTCTATTTTGTTGTCAGCTTACTTTGTATTTCATTGGCAAGAACAATAATTAAAAAGGGTAACTTGTAGAACAAGCATCTCTCATAGATAAGGCATCAAAAAAAAAAACAAACCAACCCCATACCTTTCTAACATTTCTATATACAAAAACTACCGAAAGAGCTTGTAAGCTTGTAATTTGTTACTTGATTGGGTTCTAAAGCGTCAAGTCAATTTTAATATTAAGATTTAACTCTCTGTGTCCTACAGACTAGAACCAACTAAACGGTTATGTCCAGAATAGGAATATCTTCATTTTTGAAGTTGGGGGCTTAATATCTTTCTCAATATGAAACCTAAACTGATAAACATATATGCAATAATCAAATGAATACAATTATCTTTAGCTTGATTTCCTACTGAAAAAATTATTAAGCAATTTGACTGTCAATATATCAGTCTCTCATACTCTGAATAGGTTTTGAACTTGTAGACAATTTCAATTGAATTTATGAAAAGGATGCAGATCACAGACATTAACAAATTTTACAATGGCCAGTGGAAGGGCATTTAATAAAGCCAGTGATGCTGCCTCCATTGAAGGAAGCAGAGAGCCCTCATCCAGGCTGCTGGACTTGCCTCACAACCTGTAAGTAGAGACCTTTTGTAAGTCTAGTCATCTGCATATAATTCTAACCAGCAAATATGGCATATGCCAGCCAGAAGGAAAAACAAAAGCAGAGGAATTAGCAGCAGCATTGTTAAGGTACATGGAAAATAAGAGACAAAGCTGTGGGGTGAGGGTCTATCTCATCAAAGGTGTAATGTTGGAAGGGACAAAAGAAACATTTTAGTATTGTCATGGTTTTGGCTGTGCTAGAGTTAATTTTCTTTGTAGAGGCTCACACAACGGATTTTTTATGAAAATAGTGGTGATAACACACTGATGTTTTTAGTTGTTGCACAGCAGTGCTTGCACAGAGCCAAGGACTTTTCTTCTTCTCACTTAGCCCTGCCAGCAAGGAGGCTGGGGGTGCACAAGAAGCTGGGAGGGGACACAGCCAGGACAGCTGACCCAGACTGACCAAAGGGATGTCCCATACCATATGGCATCATGCTCAGCAATAAAAGCTGGGGGAAAGAAGGAGGAAGGGGGGGACATTCAGGGTGATGGCGTTTATCTTCCCAAGAAACCATTACGCGTGATGAGCCCTGCTTTCCTGGAAGTGGCTGAACACCTGCCTGCCCATGGGAAGTAGTGAATGAATTCCTCTTTTTGCTTTGCTTGCGCATGCGGCTTTTGTTTTTACCTTGTAAACTGTCTTTATCTCAACCCATGAGTTCTCACACTTTTACCTTTCTGATTCTCTCCCCATCCCACCTGGGGAAAGTGAGTGAGCAGCTGTGTGGTGCTGAGCTGCCTGCTGGGGCTAAACCACAACAATTAAAGAACTGGAGAAAACAGGTTTTGAGCATTCGAAGAAACTCGGGGTATTGTAGCAGGATGAGAAAGAGAAACCTAGATGATCTACTGAGGTCTCTTCCTACCTGAATTATTCTATGAAACTAGACAAGGAAGACTCTATAGTTCAGAATGCAGTATTCTGTAAATGTCATTCTGTAAACTAGTCATAAATGTGATTTCAGTAATTCCGGTGTTTCCAAAACAAATTATTTTCCTAAATTATGGATTTTTTTCAGATCACATTAGAAGATTCATGCCTCATCCCATGCCCATGCAGTACAAAGTTGCTTAGTACACAATATTGTAGTGTTTTCTGTTTGTGAAACAGTAGCATTTTCCAAAAGGACAATATCATTGGCACTGTTATATCTGTAGCAATAAGCCCTGGCCCTAAATCCAACACTTGGTTATATGATAATAGGAAGCCCTATTTCTGTAAGTGCTGCTGGGATCAGACCTTATTAGGCTCAGAATTACTGGTAAAGAAGTTCTAACAATATTGCAGCATCATTTCAGCTATTGATAGTACTAGGATTTAACTTCCCCTTTTGAATGCCATTATGTCCTCAAAGCAGTTATTCCTACTGACAGGTAGGAGTAGTGCAGCAAGACATGTGCCATGAAGACAGTGAATTTAATAATTTATTGCAAAGTTATATGAAGCAATAATCTCCTTGCAAAGAATTTTCATTTTTTTCCTGCTATTTAATTTTGTGCTAGTATGCAAAAAGTATGACAACATTTTAACTAAAAAATAGGCTGTTATGTTAGCTGACCATAAAAGCATCCATGACCCTTATGGATGAAAAAGAGGAAATTTACAATTTCTGCAGTAAAGATCTTCTAACTGATGATTGATATAGTCCCCATCTAGCAGTTCTCAGCCTCAGGTGAACACAACACTACCTTAAATTAATTCCTGCTCTGACAGCTTCCATGTGGCTTGGAAGTGGGATTTGAAATTGTTGGTGTGTATTACCCCTGGCTATGCCTCTATTTGCCTATCAACCAATTCCTCTGTCTGGACCACCTGCATCATCACATCTCCCACAGAGCATGGTACTGCAGGTGGCTTCCTACACTGAGCAATATATTCAAAGCTATTGCAGCTACAAGAATATACCACGGACAGTGCATGGACAGGTCTATACAGGATCAGGGCCAGGCTCACATGAAGACTGGTGCAAATAAACATTCCAAACAAACAAACAAAAATGGTAAAAGCAACAACAAGAAGAACAACAAAACTGACCCCCAAAATTTTCATTAAGCCTATTTAGCACAAGAATTTGAAAAGTTCATGCCAAAGAAAAGAAGCATTTAGCTTTAAGCAAGATCTATAATGGTACATTCATTCCTGTAAGGAAAGCGAGTCACAAAAACGGAGTTTAAACACAGCAGCCGGCAAGCGCTGTGCTGGCTGTGAAGTGAAGCTCATCAAGTTCATGAACTCATGAAGTTCAACAAGGCCAAGTACAAGGTCCTGCACCTGAGTCAGAGCAATCCCAAGCATGAATACAGGCTGGGCAATGAGTAGATTGAGAGCAACCATGTGGAGAAGGGTTTAGGGGTGTTGGTGGACACAAAACTGAACACAAGCTGGCAGCCCAGAAAGCCAACCATATCCTGGCTGACTCAAAAGAAGCATGGCCAGCAGGTTGAGGGAGGTGGTTCTCCTGCTCTGCTCTGCTCTCCTGAGACCCCATCTGGAGTAGTGTGTTCAACTGTGGGGCCCCCAACACAAGAAAGACATGGACCTGTTAGAGCAGGTCGAGAGGAGGGCTATGAGGATGATCAGAGGGCTGGAGCACCTCTCCTGTGAAGAAAGGCTGAGAGAGCTGGGGATGTTCAGCCTGGAGAACAGAAGGCTCCAGGGAGACCTTACAGTGTTCTTCCACTACTTAAGGGGGGCCTACAGGAAAGACGGGGAGAGACGCTTCATCAGGGAGTGACAGGCCAAGGGGTAAAAGTTTCAAACTAATCTAAAAGAGATTTAGATTGGATGTTAGGAAGAAATTCTTTGCTATGAGGGTGGTGAGGTACTAGAACAGGCTGCCCAGAGAAGCCGTGGATGTCCCATCCCTGGAGGTGTTCAAGGCCGGGTTAGATGGGGCTTTGAGTGCCGTGATCTAGTGGAAGGCGTCCCCACCCACGGCAGGGGAGTTGGAACTAGATGGTCTTTAAGGTCCTTTCCAACCCAAACCATTCTGTGATTCTGTGATCTTGAGGTTCTCATAGATTTTTTAACCCAATTTACATGTCGGTACTGGATGAAGGTGTCATGCATTTTGAGGAGTACCTGATTCAACATTTGCAAAGCTCTGCCCCTTCCAATTAATCCTCCAAAAAAGAGAAAGTGGGAATACAGAATTGTTATTTAGCAAGCTTTATACAGATTTTTTTTTTAAGTAACACAGAACAAAGAAACCTAGCCCAAACATATTCCTAAGAAGTTGTGTGAAAAGTATATAACCTCAAATAATTGAAGTTTTAATATATTTTTTGAGGTTTCATAAATGATAGATAAAAACTCCCTGGGAATATAATTTTCTCAGTAGGAAGCCTAAATGAGCTCCTGAGCTTCCTGAACATTGAGAAGTATTTTTCTTTCTATTCTTTTTTAAAACAGTTTTTATTTTTTTACTTCATATTTTACCTCAAAGAAAAGAAAAATACACTATAAGGTATTTTCCTCCGACAATATATCTGCTTAGTATTTTGTAGCTACATAGCACAACGTGTTACAATTATTTTTGTAGACAACAAAAACATAGTGCTCTTAATATGAACTTTTTAGTCCATTTTAGAGATGAGTAAACAGATTTTGCTTGCCAGCAAAATATAACAAACCCAGTGATATTTCATTAACCTTAGTGGGATCTGAAAAATGTCTTTGAGAGTACACAGAGTTTTTGAAAAATCAAGCTATCTATGCATTATACATGTGGCTAATTATGGAGTTTCATATCCCCTTTTGGACATTCATTTCAGTTTTGAAGACAAGAACTTATTCCACCAGATCATTGTCCTGTCACAGCTTTCCTATGTCTCAGGTTTCCCGTTTATAAAATGAAAATCCATCATAAATAAGTTATTAATATAAACTACTTTGAATTTCAAATGCTACTTTGTTTTTAGTTGAAATAAATTTACTTGCTCCCTCCCAAGTTGCTGGACACATTGCTTCATTTGGGCTTTTGATATATTCACTGCCGTTTCCTGAGGATATACTTGGCTGAGGTTAAGAAGAATTTGGGATTTTCAGAATTATGTGAGGTAGTGTTTGATCCTAGCTGGAAAGTTGGACGGGAAAAAGATTTCCTCTTTGGAAAAATATTTTGGATATCAACATTTCCTCTATTTTGCTTCAGGTTGAAAAAACAATGTTTTGGAAATAAGAACTTGCCTGTCCCAAAAATAAGTAGCTGACCTGTTATATCCCCAGCACTCAGCAGGGATACCAGATACATGCATTCAGCCTTGGTGAGTGCTATAGGAACCAGCCCATTTGCTCTCCTATGTAAACAGGAATTCATAGATTAGTTGATTCTATTTCTTACCTGAAGAGGAACTTACAGGCCTGAAAGCTGGTTTCTTTTCTTTCTTTCTTTTTTTTTTTTTTTTTGTATCTACTTTAGTAAACAGTTCTATTTCTACTCATAAATTCGCCTTTTTTTCCTTGGAGCAATTTCACTTTGTCCAAGTGAAGTATTAATTAGGGCAAAGAAGGGCTCTGAAGATTACATCTTGACAAAATTTTCAGTGCTTCTTTGCTTTTTATTTCAACACAGACAGAAGCTTTATAACTGTAAAGGGTGGTAATTATTTACTATAATGTATTAAATATTAAAATACTTGTAATCAACATTAAAATGAACACTTATCAGTGTCTAGATTTGTTCTACAGATAATTGTAAGTTCATTAAAAACAGGAAAGCTTTATTCCAAACTCCAACATGCTGCACAAGTGCTTTTTTGATAATTATATTGACCTCGAGAACTGGAATTTTCCAGGCTTTTTGTGTGCTCAACTGCTCATGTTATACAGTTTCCCAAAACTCTTTAGCTTTGGGGAATTTGCAGCCTTTGACATGTACTTTTTTTTTTTTTTTTTTAATAACTCTGATGACCTTATCAGCAAAGTAGCTCTGCCACTCACACAGATTACATTCATTTAATTTCAGTTTTAAAATGAGACTTTCTAGGATATAGCAGATTTAAAACAACAACAAAAACAACAACAAAACCTTAGTGGTATCAAACTCTCGATCCAAGCATCAAACATGGAATACAGAGCCCTGATTTAGCCCCCAAAGTCCACCAATAAGGCCCAATAAGAACTAAGTTCCTCAAAATGGCAATCCAGAACAATCAGCAGAATAAACAGAGCTAATGTCAGATATGTTCTGCCTAAATCTGCCTGACTGGGAGGAGGAAACACTGACTCTGCACCCTTACTGTTGCAGAATTATGTGGAGACCTCTTCTACTTGGGATACACAGCCCTGAACCTTCTCCCAGTATAAAGCATATATTTTTTTTTCTAGCAAAGAAATAAGCAGGGCCTTGTCTTTCCATAGAAAGAGGTTTAGTGCCTATCACTTAGAATATAACAGCTCAAGGACTAGAAGTCTTTTCCCAGACTAAAGGTATTTAAAGATACAGTCTCTTAAGTGTGTGCATTAACCAAGTAACTACAGGTTATTTCCTCAGAAGCCCTGTGTACCTTTTCAGCTGAAGCTGTGATGTTATGCAGAAAGACTTAAAAGACTCACTGAAAAAAAAAATATATCAAGAAATAAGCTGACAAGTGAAAAGGTATGTTGTAAACTTAGGAGTTAGAGCACTCACTTGGAATAAACCATTATTGGATACCGGCCCCTGCTTCCAGGATTGCATTTATATTTTATTCAAGGATTTTTCATGTGCAAATAATTCTGAACTAGGAAACAAAGTCCAGACTACCAAGGTGAGAGTGGTAAGCATCTCATATACCTTTAGATGCGTACTTAAGATAGCAGCAAGAATGGGGTCATTCCATGAGGGGTGACAAGACAAGCATGACCCCAGAGTAGGCAACGCCCTCGCTGACCCAGGTAAGATACTACAGAACCCTAGCAAGATGCTGAGAGCAGGGACCATCAACAGACCCAAACAAGTCCAGTGATGAATCAGGTCCAAGTTCCATTCAGGGAGCCAGATAGGAGTAGCATGATTTGGGTCCAAAGGCATGGCTGCCACATAGGTCTAGGAGGTCCACCCAGGACCAAAAGGTCCTCCAGGCCTGGAGGCAGGCACACTTACAGCATAGCTCAGGCTAAGGACCCCAGGTTGAGCTGAAAATGGGGCTCCCATGGGTGGGCAGGGCCAGCAAGGCCTGGTAGTGCCCTCAGAGCACTAACACAAGGCATCTAACAAGCTTTAAGACCAAAACCATGTTCAGGTTTCATGGTAATTCCCAGGATAGTGGTGGCCTTGAGTAATGAAATACTCTGACCCAGCTACCATAGGTCTGGAACTCAGACAGCATATTAGTGTGTAGCCAGCTGAGGGCAGAGGATTACAGTGGATATGTCTCAATTTGCAAATAGGCAAACCATATTTTTATCGGTTTTGCCACAGACTTTAGAATATTGAATTAACTTGGCTATTGAGGTTCTACTTACTGTGTTGGTACCATTCCACACTGAGATCAAGAAAAATAACCAAGACAGTGAAAATAAAGAGCAATGTTTCACATTCAGTTTGCTTCAAATGCCCAAGCAACATAGAATTATCTTGATGCTAATTCCCCAGTGATAGGGATTTTATGGCAATTATGTCATCACTGTGACTAACTGCACAATGAACATTGTATTCAGCCTATATAATCTTCCCACTGAGTAGTGCTGATCTCTCATCCTGGTCTAATTAGACAAAAGTTTCAGGATTACATTAGGGTCAGACAGAAGACATTTACAGGGAGTGAGTTCAGCAAATTATACATAAAAGGCAGCAGTGGTAGTGGAGAAATGGTCATGCCTTGAATGAAGAGAGAGCATGGCCTTGAGCTCTTGAGCCCTTGCCAAGTTTACAAGCACTGAGCAAGGAAAACAAAATCAAACAAGGTAAAAATTATAAACAGCATCCTTGCATATATTTAGGAAAGCCAAGTACATTCTTGGTTATTGTTATAGCTGAGCTGTTTTTGGCATAAGCCCCATTTTTAACAAAATAGTCTAGCCACTGTGCACTGAAGAGAATCAAAGTGGAGTTTATTCCCCTGGGGATATACAAAGCTATTTTTCTTAACTACTTAAGCCACTCTGCCTACCACAAGCCTACTCTTGCTCTATTGAAGTCAGTAAAAATGCTCCTATTGATTTCAACAAGCATGGGATCAGATCCAACGCCAAAATCATCCGGTAGGTACAGGAGAAAATAACAGCTGAATATTGAAATGTTATGATGCCATTTTTAGCACTGCTTTTGCATATTATTCTGAAAAGAATAACAGGAAGGTGTTTCTATTTTACTGAAGTATTCATCAGAAAAAAATAGATGCTTCATCAATGCATAAATATAGAATGGAATTATTGCTTTGCCTTTTGCATTGTTGTTGTGAAAAAGGATAGTGGATCCATAAGCTTCCCTATTTATTCAAATAGTATCAGGAACTCTAATAACTTAGACACAGGATAGATCAAAGCTGTGTGTACATAGAAACTGGTTTTCTTTGTGACAGCCCAGTCTGAGAAAATCTGTATTTTTATTACATATAATATTTCCATTATAGGTAGATATGAGAAAAATAGGTTACTAATTTCAAAATGATCACTACAAATACCTGTTTATATATGTGAAGCCAGTTAGTCTAGAGTTAACAAAGATTCTCACAGTATTGCTTTAAAAGTGTTTGCATTAGTAAACTATAGCTAAAGAAATCAAGAATGCACCAAAGTTTGATTTCTTTTTTGAATACACAATGTTCATCTAGAGATAAAGAACAAAGACTGTATGAAATATAATCCCTAGGCTGAGAAGCAGAGTAATAAATGGTATCTTTTCTTCTACAAGTTCTGTTTTTTTACAGATTCCTCCTATTTTCAGCTTTGCCTAAAGCAAGTGGTAAAAAAAAAAAGTAAAATGATTTCAACACAAGAAAGCATAAAGGATAATGAATAAACTTTTTATGTCTTTCCTTTTTCACTTTTCCTCAAAATATTTGTTACTTCCAACTGTCTGTAAAGGCCTTTGCTCATAAGAAATTTGACGCTGTCAAAAATAGGACTACTTATAAAAGTAGAAATACGTTTTTGGACAGCACATACATTTCTAGGCTATTGGAACTGTATATTGAACTTTTAAAGTAGCATCTTCTGTGTTATGCACAACTCATATACTAAAAAGAAAGTTTATTCTCTACCTTGGATAGCTGACATTTGCTATATTCATCTTGACTTTGTTGAAGGCAATGCAGAGTTGGTAATAAAAATAAAATAAAGATCATAAACATTTGTTCACGTATTTTACATATTCTGCGTATTTTACATATGTCTAATTACAGTAGCCTTTCTGATCATAATTACAGTCTATAGCAATTTGCTTCTATAGCGCATATGGAGTCTGTTTGGTTTTAGGTTGGAGATCTAGCCAGAGCACATTATACCTTCATTGTTATGGCTTCCTTGCCTTGGGAAGAAAAGCAGTGAGGAAAGAGGGCATGTCTTGGAAGTCAAGAGGTTCACCAGAACCTGGAAAATTGGATTCACTCAATACAGAGTCTATGAGTTGAACTCTGGTTTTATACTAAATGGTTTGGCTCTCTGCTAGTATCTAACAGCACTCCTACTGTTGAGTTGGAAGGCAGTAATTAATATTTGTTAGTTGCCAGAATTTCACAGACATTGCAGCTTATGTTTTAAGTAGGTGAACAGAATATTGAAAATCCGAGTTTTGCTTCACCCAAGACAAGGTGAAGACAGTCTGAGACAGACACCTTCATGACAGCAGAAAAAACTCCTTTGCAGAGCTCCTTCCTCATTTCTTACATTTAAATCTTAAGGAGCGCCACTTAAGTTCTTCAAGTGATGGAGAAAGGTGATGTGGATCTAAGCAAGAAAAAAGGATAACAAAATTGAATGGAGCAAAACTTCCAAAGTATTGTCAATATAAACAACAGCAGAAACCAGTATATGCAGTGCATTAATATACTGGCATACCTTGTTTCTTACGTTATGATAATAATTGGTTGCATCACAGAAATGTTTATATTGAATTTTAAGTCAGGACCTATTGTTCACAAGGAAACTACAGGAAACAGACCTTGTGAGTTTGAAGTTAGAGTAGGGAAAAAAGAGTCAAAGTAAATGACAAAGCAAATACCATTATCCCCTTTTCTCCCTAAATATTGTTTTGCAGGTAGATTACACACACAGGAAAGTTTCCAGTTTAAATTAATCATCTTATATTAATTGTGTGGTTGATCTTCAGGTAGTGATCCACCGTGCTAGGTTTTAAAATATTTGGATTGAAGAAATTGAAGAAGACTAATAAGATAGAAGCAAATCTTAAACCTTTTTATTTTCTTCCTCCATACCTTTTTTTTTTTTTTTTTATGAAATGCCATTGCATATCTACTGTATCATCTCTTTAATTTTGTCAGCTTCTCATTCTACAGCTTTTCTCTTCAGGCATAGTACATCTGTGGTGTACTTCACTTCAGATTGCATTTGTCCATCTACTGTCTCTCCTGGTAAATGTTTTATTAATCATCAGCTTTTCTGACAATGTACATTTGAGCATCCTAAGTTTCTATCTTGCTGTGTAAGAATAATGCAATTGAAAACAGCTTCAAGTTTTTAAGATTTTATTGAAACACCAGCTTCTTCTTTCCACTGTAGTGGAAGGTGATCATCATCAAATTTGTATACTTAATGGAATGGATAGGGAACATTTCAGGACACTTTCTCTCTCTCTCTTTTTTTTTTTTTTTTTACTAGGATTGCTACCTTTGTACATTCAACATTAAAAGTTGGGCACTGGGAGATTGCTACAGTCTGTTCATCATATTCATAAAGGCTGTGCACTAAAATATAGTTCTGACGTCAGCGGTATCACCAAAAGATGTTCTTGGTACCATATCACCCAAGAGATATTTAGAGTACGCCATTATGCCAAAAAATTCTTATGACAACGCATTTTCACCAGTGCAGGGAAGATTACACAGCTATAATGGCATAATGAAAGGGCAATTTCTGTCTTTAGACTATGTACACACAGTAGAATACTCTTGGCATCTTATTCTCAAAATGGATCTACACCTTAGAGCCAGGCATCTAAACTTTACATATGGTGCAAAGAAAGCAAGTCATCTCCAAGAGGCACTTGCAACAGCCAGGATGGGCCAATACTCAGTGAGTGGTACAAACTTAAACACATACCTCTGGACAACAGAAAGGTATCTATCTGGGAATGAAAGCTGATGTTATAACCCCTAGGGGAAAATAAATGTGATGTGTCAGCTCATGAAGACCTCAAAAACCTCACTGAAAAGGGGTTGATTAGGGCATGCTCCAAGACCTACTGTTACTGCTTCCTCCCCCCTAAATCATCACAAAAATTTAGCATACATATATGAAAAAAAAATTCAGCACTAAATATTGTATATTATGTTGTCATATATTTCCTGATATTCCAGAAAGTTTTGCTTTGAATTTATGAAGCTCTCTTTTGAACTTGTCATTCTTGACTACATGATATTTAAGGTTAAGATTGTACCCAATGCCTCAATTTGATTTCAGAGAGAGAAAAATTACTGGATACTCCAGTCAAGTTCAATGCTTTCTCTATTTTTTCAGATAATTCATTTGGGGAAGAACATACCAAAGTATTCCTGTAAGCCTCCAAAAGTAAATCATTCAAAAAAGAAACTGTTTTGCAGTTTCTGGGGTCATAGTAATTTAGTCCAGCATACCAGCGAGAGAAAACATAAAATGCTCTAGAGCTCACATAAATACATACTCTCTGCTTTCAGCAAGTTTCAACCACAATTTCCTAAGTTCACCATTTGTCACAAGTAATGCTTTCTTCCTTCTTCCTTGTTTTGCAATAGCCAGCATTCCTCATTTCTGATAATATCTGTACTGTGCAAGTTCACAAAAGCTACGAGCTCACAGCCTTGGATTCTTGTCCAGATCACTTAACGATTTAGCATTTACCAGTACTGTTGAAGTCTTTGATACTGTCCAGCATTGCTGACTGTCAAATAAGCTGAAAGTGAGAGAACAATTATTTGTTTTATGAGCTGCTTAAACACAATTGATTTTTAAGCTCAGGTAACTAAGCAGAGCAAGTAAACGTAGCATACTGAAATTTGTGGATTGATTATTTGACTAGCAGAAGATCTAGTCTGACCTATACCTTTATTTTCAGCATTGGATATGGAACTTGGAGGTCTTCTTGCCCTCATCACTAGGGATATATGTTGTTTACTTTATTCTTGAGGGAGAAAAGGAATAAAGACCATCCACTCAGAAATGTTAAGCTTTTCCAGGAAATGCCTGTCTGACAGAGAGCATCGACATTTCTAGTGTTATTACGTGCACAGTCACAGCACCGGCTGTAAAAAATTGCAAGGTTCTCCTGTGGAACCAGGAGGTATAGATTTGGAAAAGATGTTAAATGGCTTCCAGGCAACATTTGTTCCCCTCCAGTATGCGAGAAATTGGAAATATCAGCCACTGAAGGGAGGTGACCCTTTGCAAGACTGTCGCTAGTCCTGCTCTTGCTGCTCATCATAATCCATTTTTTAGAATCCTATTTCATAAACCAAGGGTGCTGGTCCAGGTCTCTGAGCAGACAATCTGCACGTCCAACCGACGTACAACAACAGCAAAAGGTGGTGAACATTCATTGCTATTTCTCATGCCTGAAAGACTTTCACTGACTTGTTTTCTAATGAGGTAATAGAGAGGAATTTGAGTGGCGACATCTAATCAAAATGCTGAGAGGACCAAGGTCACGCAGAACCACACTTGCGGTATAGATGCAGTAGCCACTTGTTCGGATGTTGCTAGCTCACTCCAAAGCTAAAATTAGGCCCTAAGACAAAATCTTGTTACTTAACCAGTAACATACCGTACTGATTGTCACTGCAAAACAAATGACATCTCTGTCCCATATGCGCTACTTCCTGGCTTACACACAACCTGTTCAAATAGCAGTTTTCTAACAAAAGAAAAGCCCGTAGCAGCTTTGTTCTCATGTTCACCCTGCCTCCATTTCACAGATGTCTTCACACAGGTTACAGATGCCCAATTCTTCAGTATAAGTTCTTTGTATTTATTTTGTTTTTTTTCAAGATCACTTCAATGATTAAGAAGAGACAAAGTGAGAAGGAAATATCTTCTGTGACAAAACACTGGTTGGAAGACACTGTAGGCATAAGTAATAATTGCAATGCACATCCAACATCTCATATGTGCGGTTATCATTGGTTGACATTTTTAAGATGCCAATAAATCTGCAAGAACAAATACAAGCTAATGAACTGAAGCATCTTTAGAAAACCGGCACTCTTCTCGTTTACTGCTGCTCTTAAGTCACAGCTCGCAGTGAGCCCAGACAACGGGTATGTTAAGTACTGGGTGCATACATCTACATCATTGATCCTAAGGGATGATCTGTTTCAAATGCCGGTATGAAAGCATGCAGAAGAACCTCGCAGAGATCAGCTTCCATTTCATTTAAATGCCACTTGATGGATACAATATGAATGAAGAGCTGTTTCATGGCATCCTCTAGGCTTTTGTTGAAAGTCATTCCAGAATTCTCATCTGCTTTTCTGATTGTCCCCTCAGTCTTAGAGAGAAGTCTCTTTCTGACAGCATTGCCTCTCTAGTGTATACCACCCTATGGAAGGTAATCAAATTAAGATATATTTATTATTATTAATATTTTTTAAGGCATGTAGACTTTCATATGACACTATCGCTAACAATTACCAAACAGGACAAGTTCCCCTGGAAAGAGATGATAAATGTTAGCTTTTCAGAGGGCAATGTGTGTCCGTGACATTTTATCTTTGGTTAATATTTATAAACGGAGCTCCTAATTTGTCTTCAGCTGAGCTTGAAAAAGCTGACTTAGAGTCCAAGTTTTATTGCTTGCAGCTACTTGCAATCATAAGCTTTAACTTTTTCCCTTCCCGGGATATTATATCTTATCATTAACCATGAGGACAGCCCTTATCCTACCTTTTCTAGATCAGAAAGAGAAATAAGAGGGTAACATACCTTTGAAGAACCTAACGGAACCCTCTCTCAAGCAAAGTTCATCAAGGGTTAACTATTGGTCTGGATGTGATGCTGAGACAGTGACTTGTGCTTACAGGCAATTTTAGGACTCCCTTCCAGAACTCTCACGAGATACATAGCAATTTCTTAGATCGCAAATGCAACCTGCGGAGCTAATCATTCTTTTAAAATGTTTCTAACACATCAATTATTAATTTAATCTCTCTGTTCAGTGGCTTTCTACTGTTATAGCCATGTGTGCTTGTGGTGGAGAGGACAGGAGGAAGTGGAGAGGTACATAAATCAGAGAAAGAAAAATCATTAGAAACACTTCAGTTGGAAGTCCTCATCTCCCTAGTACATTGCGTTGCAACTAATTGCCCTCAACTTCAGAAAGGTAAAACTTTGACAAAAAAACAAATGCCGGCTAACATGTAAAATATTCCAATACCTAGTAAGAAAGGCAAAATAATGACTGGTAGCTTCCAGTGAAGGAAAAGCTACTTGTAACACCAGATGAGCGAGTCACCATCCAGAACCGTTGCTTACTGAGGAGTGTCTCACAAACTGTGACTGGGACGTTACGCTTTGTAGACCCTGTTTCTGAGTGATCTTCTTGGTATCAAACCCCTCAGCCACAAACAGAATGCCTTTATTATCGTCTTCCTTGCTTTTCCAGAAAGTGGTGCATTGTGCCCTAATGCAGAGGAGTGGATGCGTTTCAACCATGGGATGTGATTCTTCTACGCAAATTCCTCTTCTCCAACCAGGTCTAACATTTTTCTTTATATCAGGTGCAAAATATCACAGAAATATATTTGAATGGCTCTACGGGGCTAGAGCAAAGGGTTGGGATTTGGTTTTGCATTTATTTTTTCTGAGAGTGGGCAGAGTTGGATGCTTAATGGCAGAAAATATATATATATGTAGATAAAAAAAGTGAAAGTTAGGGGCCATACATTACAGCATTGCAATCTCACTAATATTAACCTGAACTGAACAGGACCACTAATAAAACTCACTGTTGATTTTTGTTGTTGGTGGTGGCTGCTTGGTTGGTTTGGTTTACATTTAATATTTCATTTTCTCAGTGGAAAAGTATTTTTTAAACAATATTTGCAGTTTGGAAAGCAAACAAACAAAGGAAGAGCCTTTGGAAGATATCTGCAGGTTTTTCATCCCAAGGAGAAAAACATGCTGAATTTGTTTTGCTGTGCAAGGAAAATATGTAGGCTTTCATTGCCGGTATTCAAAATACGGTGACCTTCGATTTTGTTTGTCTATAAAAGCACCAAAATCTTAGAGAAGAGCTCGCAAATGAAAAAAGCACTTTACTTGAAATCTCTTCTGGGAAGCAAATATCATTCATCACCAGATCTGTGTAGGAAGTATAAACACAGGTCAAGTTTAAAGAAGAAATAGGCATAAAAACAGAACGAAAACCCCTTGTCTAGTTTATTTCAGAGACCCAAGGTAACAACTCTGAATGTACGTAGGAGAACAAAAAAAAAATCCTGACT
>VXAL01001584.1:3107-28743 GCA_013399475.1 Chauna torquata | reverse complement strand
TTATTGTGCTTTAACAAAAATACATTTATGCTAAAAGAAAGCTCAAGAAGATTACCAGTAGGGAGTTTTGAAGTCATACTATAAGCATTTTTAATAGTCCATAAGGGTTAAAGTCTGATTAAGTTCATTTATGGTTCAGTTAAAAATTTACCCATTGATTTAAAAAATAAAAAAATTTTAAAAATCTGCATATCAACTTTGTGAAGAGTAGTCACAAATTCCACAGCAGAGGCACTGACAGAAGCCATACATGAGACATACAGTTAGACTTGAGGGAACAAAACTCACACGCACAATACCCACGGTCACTTTTTGAATCACTAGTAAATAGATTCCAACAGGGAGGGAACCAAAGTAAAAAAAATCCAATCAGCCACACCAATATTCTGGGTATGTGTCTGCAGAGCTTGGAAAAGAGATCTTGATCCAGCTGACTCTATGCTACGATCAGCATAATAATCTGAGGCAGTAGTTTGACTGGAAGTCCTTGTGGAGTCTCTCTGTACTTCCATAATTGCACTTACTAAGCAGTTTGATCCATGGGAAGAACTTGAGGAAGCCAAATTTTTTGGTGTTAAAACCACTTCTTCACAGTTAGAATTCCATGCTATTTTGTCTTTTAATATGAGTTTGGACATAATGTTTGTATCATTAGGGAGTCCTTCAACTTCATGCCACTCTATCTCATGTCAACAAAAGGGACAGGTAATGCAGGAAGATCCGTCTCCTGTAAGAAGTATTTTATTCAAACATCTAGCACAAATTCTGTGCCGACAGTCCAAGACTTTAGGTTTACAACTGTGAACATTAAATCTCTGATAACAGATTTTGCACTCCAGTTCATCATTGGGTATCTTTTCTCCTTCAGTGCAAGAGTAATTCATCTTTAAATTAGACACACTGCCAAAAAGAAGTCATATTATAACAAGTTGTTTCATGGATTCTGAATCTCTATTTGTAATACTTTTCATCAACTATAAAGTTCTTATAAAAAAATAAGTAGCAACAACCTTTATACTGAAGATACCTGGCATCTCCCATTGTAATTGCCCTCATTTTCATCTAACTTTACCCCACAGGCTGGCCATTTTTTTTTTCTTTCCATCTTGCTACACATTGCATTTGGGGCACAAAGTTACTGCTACAGAAGAAACATTAAGGGCTTTCTGTGAGCAATTCCTGAACACTGAGGACTTGCCTGTTTCAGAAACACCTGTAACCACTACAGGAATGTGGAGAGAGTATCCTGTGCAAACTACTTGTGCACACCAAGGCACATGAATGAAACAAGGGTGCTTCTTCACTTTGTTCCTATCAACATTAATCTGGATTTAGGGAAAGGTGCTTTGGGTCTGACATTAGAGGAGACCATGGATTTATTTAAGTCTCTGCACATAGGGCTCTTCTGTGTATTCATGCTTTATTAGAATTAAACTTTTTCCATTTTAGGACCCTTGAAAATTCAAGGAACGCTTCTGACACACAGCAACTTCAAGTTACTGCCAATAAGCATAAAATGACTTGTGCCATCAGTAAACGGAAAGAACTATTATGTGAAACAGCAATATATTTTAAAACATGAAGCTACTCTGTTCTGCCTCTTAGTATTAAGATTAAAGAACAGAACACACGTTTTCATGGTATACATTGATAAATATGGCTGTTAGACTAGTGGTATGCACCATGTGGCTTTCAGCAACCTGATATAGTGGAAGGTGTCCCTGCCCATGGCAGGCGGGTGGAACTAGATCTTTAAGGTCCCTTCCAACCCAAACCATTCTATGATACTGTATGCTGTACAGTATAGCTCTGCATCTTGGAAAACAAATGCATTTTTTGCAGCTAATTCTTTTCTCTCAGAAGACAGACAGACATACTATATGGTATTCACTGTACACACTGGTTTTATATTCAGAACAAAATACAAGTGTAATGCCTACAAATTAACAAATAGGTAAAATAAAAACAACAACAACCAAACATAATGCAACCTACCTGATGTATTTAAGCAAGGCATCACTGATAAAAAGATTAAACTGCAAATGAATCTCTCTCTCAGTTTCTTTTGTTGGTAGTAGGTTGTTCTTATTTCTGCTATCATAACGTTTTCTCCTATTAACTCTTACAGCTTTATAAAAAGAAAGCAGCTGGGAAGCTTGGAGATATCAGTCTCAAAATGACTGAGCAGGAGAAGGAGTTTGCCGGGAAGACTGCTCAGTACCAGCAAGAAATGAAGCACCTCCAGCGTTTGCTGCAAGACAAACAAGAAACCCTTAATGAAGTGCTGCAGCAAAAAAGGTAAGTCAGTCGTAGGCAGAAACAACCCAATTAGATCTGACAGGGAAAAAGGAGGAGGGGGGATAGGGGAGGACAGTCAACTGCATACAGCAGCAAGCTCTTGTTTTCCATCAGAGCCTCATATGGTATGGTATATTCTTTTTCTCACTCCTGTTTTAAGTATACTGAAAATGCTGAAATGTTCTTCTTAATTCTATCCTTCCCAGCTCCAAAAAACACCTTTTGAAGGAGAAATTTATTTTGGATTTATTGTTACAACTTTTTTTTAATCAAGAAAAAATCAGTATGTATGAAAAATACTAATCTGACCCTAATCTCTGATGATTTAGGGGTCTATAAGTAATCCAGATACATGTTAGTTATTTAATAGCATCTTCTACTAAAAGCTGAACACTTTCCCATCCACCCTCCTCAACAGTTTTCAGACTAGTAGGAAATTAAATGAATCTAATGAGTACACATATTATGGGTTTGCTTTTGAATCTACCTTACTGTTTTGTTAACAAGTGACAGATTTGTCACATGCACAATAATAGTAAAAAAAAAAAAATTTAACTGATTTTTATAAGACTATGAATAGCAGTCAAGCTTTACTATAAATTAATTCAGCCCAAGCACGCTATTTGTGCTATAGAGCTCAAAAACCTATTGATTTCTATTGGCATTCCACATGTTGAATAGTATTTCAAATAACTACATTTATAACATATTAAAAACTGCATTATGATTATTTCCTAAATGTTGGTATTTCCTATACGTGTCAGTATGGCTTGCAAGTGAAACATGAACACATTTTAAATTATATTCAAGAAAAGTTACATTCAAGGTTATCCTTTAAGCCTTTAGCTTTTTCTCAAAATATAAAAAGGTAATCTAATGCAATGACAGATTCACTGCTATTGTAATCCTGTGAATAATAAAGGAGAACTGCTTTTATGAAGGTTTGTCAGTAGAATGATGCTGAAACACTGAAAAAACTTCAAAAAAAATTAGTACATGGTATTGTTAAGTCTTCTAAATAATACAGAATGCAAGTTACATGAAAATATACATTAGCAGACAGAGGAAAGTAGTATATAACGATAAAACTGTTGCAGAAACACTAAAAACATATACAAACTCATTTTTGTGGGAAGAACAGGAAAGCTATCCCATGGACTGAAACACATTGCCTTTTTTACCATTGTAGTTTTTCCTTTAAATGGTCTGAGGATAAAGGAGAACTATATTCCTGGGTGGTACGGGTAATTTAAGACAACTACTATTAAACATATGCCTTTTAAATTTTCACTTCCAGTACTTTTTTTTTTTCTAATACATGTAAATTTAAGGCTAAAAACAAAGTCAAGTGAATATTTTGCAGTATTTGAATTCAATGTATGGCCACTGAAACACTGCTATTTTACTACATTCTTGTAAATATCTGAATTTAAGAAATATTTGCAGACTTCACGCATACCTGTTTTTATTTGCTATATTTGTAATTATTTTCCTATTTCATTAGATAAGTAATAGTCATTAAATATATAGTTTTTAATTTTTTTTTTCTTTTCAGTCCTACTTGAAGCATCACCGGTTATTTAAAGTTGTTTGGGCTGCCTTTTTTGACCTAGCTTGTTTCCAGCAGTGTAATGTGCAGCAGTTTTCCCCAGAAGCTCTCACTGCATCATGGACAAACTGAAATGCAATGGGGGTTCTTAACACCATTATTACCATATTTGTCAGCTTCCTAACATCAACTATTTATCCTTTTCTCTTTTGCTTGTTTCCTCAGTCTGTCCTTCAACCACAGTCATGCATAGGCAAGGAAGAGGTGCTCTCTTACCATAAGGTTACATATAAAACTATAGCCATTATGAAATGGTAAGAATTATTTAAAAACTATTATTGGATAGATAGAAATTAATTTTTGAACCAAGAGTCCAAATTGTCCTGGTCTGTCCCCAAAGTTGTTGGTATAAGAAGGACACGAAACCATTAGTGTCTGAAGGAGGGCTATAAAGATAGCGAAGGGTCTACAGGGCAAGACGTATGAGGAGCAGCTGAGGTCACTTGGATTGTTCAGCCCAGAGAAGAGGGGATGAGGGGAGGCCTCATGGCAGCCTGCAGCTTCCTCAGGAGGGAAGCGGAGGGGCAGGTGCTGATCTCTTCTCTTTGGTGACAGTGATAGGACCCAAGGCACCAGCATGGAGCTGCGACAGGGGAGGTCCAGGCTGAATGTTAGGAAAATTCTTCACTGAGAGGGTGGTTGGGCACTGGAAGTGACTTCCCTAGGGAAGTGGTCACAGTACCAAGCCTGCTGGAGTTCAAAAAATTCTAGTGTTAAGATTTACCTGCTCATTTTCCATGCAGTGGTTTCCCTTTCCACTTCAAGTGATCTCAATTTTCTGATTATTTTGTAATTTTGACATATATTAGAATTGAGTCAGAGGAAACCCAAGAACTTAACCCTGACCAAATATAACTTACTATAAAGTCTGTGGCTGGAATACACTGCATTAAATACAAGCTCAAAAATAACCTTTTTCTTGAGAAGAACAGTAAATAATTCATTCATTTATGCTTAGGCAGCCAGAGAAATCAGCCTACAATGACATAATGCGTCAAGGATTGTCTTCTATATCCGCACTCACCTCCAACAATACCAACAACCAACCAAACCCACAAGTTGACACCACTTCTATTTGGCCTCTAGAAAGAGGCATTAGCTGAGCAGAGAGTCTGAACTGAGCTGCTGTTTGATCAGACTTTTTTAGCCTCTGAGTGGACAGGATACAGAACTCTTGGCATCTGGCATGTGTTACGGAAGGGGCATGTGTTACGGAAACATATCTACTACAGGAGGCAGAGCTGCAGTCACGACAGAGCCTGATTCAAAGGCAGTCACAATATTTGGATGTCACAAGTGCTGCTCGTTCGTGTACTTAATCCAACTTATTATATGGGACAAAATCTTTTGTCTTTTTTCTGATCATATCCTCTCTACCATTACATTTACTGGGCTTTTAAAAACAATGGGAACTAATTTCAATCAGAACACTTCAAGCATCTAACTACATGCATTGTATAATTTGCTTATGCACATACTGTAATTACACAGTGCTAAAAAATGGTTTTAAAATCAAGATTTCTGTTCTTTTTTTTTTTTGTAGAAAAGTGGAAGGTGAACTTGAAGTCATTTGGGAATCCACATCCAAAGAAAACAGGAGAATGAGAGAACTGTTACATAAGTCTCTGGAAAAGAACAACATGTGCAATATTGTCACAGTTCATGAGTCATACATGGATGAAATCTCTCAGAAGGACCTTGTTTATGGACATGATTTTAGTTATTGTGATGTGAAACCATCACCTACTAAAAATGAAATTCAACAAGCATCCTAGTAATAAGAATAAAGATGTCTTTTGCATCTCACCAAAGATAGGATTATCACAGAAAAAACAGAACTCTGGGCCTGAATTTGACCTTTTGACATGATGCAGTAGAACATTTACCCTCTTCAGAATTACTGTATTTTTTAAGAGTCATCAAAATGACAACAGCATATTCTCCAGCTACAGCAATATTAATGTACTTCTAGACTAAAATGTAATTTTGTTTTTTGAAGAAAAGGCTGTTCCTTATTCCGGTAAAATGTGGTACAGCTCTAAATTAACATAAGACAATTATCCAGTTAACAAGATAAACAACTGATAAGCTTGGAGTTCTAACACAGACACAGCACATAAAATATACTATAAATCAACTGAACAGCAAAAGAGAAAACCTCCATGTCATAAATAATGTGTCCCTATTATATATTTTAATTAAAAGGCCAAATTTCAGAAAATTCCCCCCACATCGCCAAATAAAATACAGATGAAGTATGAGCAAAGTTGAAAACAATCTGTTGTCTGTTCTCTTTGCTGGTGGTGAATCTTGACATCCTGTGTTGCACGGATGTTCTTATATTAGATTGCCTGTGAAAAATCTTGTTTTCTCAAGGTCAGAAATATTTGTGAAACAGACAGGACAGAAACATCCTCACAACAACTGGTGGTGCTTGAACGCAGAGGTGTCCATGAAGTAGATTTACAGGAGCCCATGCATCAACAAGTTTCCTACCATAGTTTTGCAAGGGGGATAAGATGCTGGCAGAGGATGCAGCCCTCCTCCAGATGGAGTGGTGTGTCCCACTTCCAATTCAGTAGCTTTGCAGGAAGCCACAGGTATTTTTTCCAGAGCATTCTCTGCAGCAGTGGCAGCCCTTAGATTAGTATGATGCCTATTTGTCTTTATTTTCAGAATAATTGTTTTTCCACAGTACTGTACATCAATATCGAAGTAATATGGATTAGCGTGAAATGACTAATTTTTGAATTTACATGCAATTTTTTGGATCAGCTTTTTGTTTGTTGCTTCATTTCTGTAACAAAAAACTAAATGGAACCAGAAAATTATAACAATATACAAACATCTGTGACTACAGCAGCTGTATAATATTAGAAATATGAAGCATCTCACTGACTTTGATCAAAGTTAACAAAAGGAGTTCAAAAAGTTAAATACTAAAAAGAATACATACTGTTACTGTCAGGGACTAGAAAGTTTACAGCTTTCCTGAGGCATTTTCGTTCACATTAAGGTAAAACCATAAGGAATCAATACTGGGAATTTATCAGTATTTTACAAAAAAATCCTGAAAAATCAGATGCATTTTTAATTTGTAAAACATGCTCCCCATGAACATACACTCACAACATTAAAGTCATCTGCATGTAAACATTACTGAAGGTGGATGCTAAACTCTGGATGTGAACACCAAACATGCCTAGGAAGCTGTAAGCACTTTTACAACTTGCCATTGGTGTTATAAAAGTGAAAGGTTATCTAGTGGAAAAAAAGATTATTCACATTGGATTCTCAAGCTTTCCAGATACAGTACAAAATACAGTGTGTGTCTCCTCCCTGTCACTGTTTAATCTATTTATCGTGCAATACAATAGTTATCACTAAGGCATTAACTGGTATCAGTGGAGGAAGCACCTAGGCAGGCTTACATCCAACTGATCTGACAGAAGATTTGGTAATACTTTGGAATGGTGATTGAAGTTGTACAAAACTGTGACAACTAACCAGAAAACACCTCATTCTTTTAGTTACCAGAACTGTGTACAGTTTTAGTTAATATGCTTGTATCTGTTCAATAAAACTGCTTTTTTCTACCACTGGAGGAGTTCCTTCAGTCTGTCTTTAGATTAATATACCTATAAAACACAGTTGCTAAGTTACGTTTTAGTATGCCTTGGATTAGGTAAATGAATCCATCCTGAACCAAAGAAAAATGCAATGTAACCAACAAAGACACTGAATGAAAGATGTATGGGCTGAGCTTAACTTCCAATACAACGACCTTTTATTTCACATACTGAAAATATGTGGAACATTTTTTTTTTTTTCCTATGTTTCCTTAGAACACAAGTATTTATCCAGCAGAAGCCTTGATTCAAACCAGGTCAGTAAAACAAGTTACAGAATACTTTGGTTCCATTTGAAATCAGAAAAAAAAAAAAGGGTTTTAAATGGGTTAGGTTAGAATTAAGTTACCACACGGAAAACTGAAAACTTTTTTTTGTTAATCAATACCAAATATATGCTATAATAGAAATACAAGATCCATCTTTTTGTAATCGACAGACAACATTCCTATCTTATTCTCATTAAAAATTAATTCCATAAAGATGATCAATGAAACATTTTTACACCACGATAAAATAATCAGTGAATTAGATGCTAGTGCTGGAAAGTATACACTGTAACATACATTATGTTCCAGTCAAGTAAGCGATTGATACAACCAGTGCTTCTGAAACTTATTTTAATTTAGGAAAGGAGAAAAAAAATGGACAGATTATAAATAAAGGGCTAGTAGGCAGACAAGAGTAAAGAAATAAATGTATCTCACAATGGTGTGGAATAACAGTTTCAGAATGCCAGATCAGCAGTTCTCAGGTATGGCAATCAGGAACTTCAAGTGAAGCGACCGTGTTAGATGGTATTACACCATTTTACTTTAACTGTCAGATACGACTAGCTTCCTTATCGTTTTCCTTTTACAGTCACATTAAAAACCCAATTAAAAAACACTGCGTGGTGGAATATTAATATTTGAGAGGTCTGACTAAGAAGTTTATCTTAATAAAAGGAACGTTCCTTTCGGCAAAAACACAGCAGTCTAAATGTTTCTCTCTCACTTCTGAGCTAAAGTAATAGCAGGTGTGCCACTCCTACAGGTCCCACCAGAGTGTCAACTGCGGCAGTTAACAAGGAAGTACCCAGGAAGGGGTGCTTGGCCTTATTAACACATGAATGATTGTCTGGAGTCCATTCTTCCTAAAGAATGCACACCCGACTCTGGTACCATTAGAACGATTTTCCTTACCTCTTCTATTTCGTTTAAACAGTATGTAAGTCGAGTCTCTGCAACCATTGGGCAAGGGGGGAGATGCTGCCCAAGCATTGCCTCATGATGATCATAGTTAATAAAGCTTCTGTCTGACCTGGCTTAAATAGTACTTGTGTTATTACACACTTGGAGTCCTGATATTCCCTGACAACCACTACCTTGTGCTTCAAATGACTGTGATTCTTCTCCATGGTCATTATCTTCTTTTTGTGTTGCAATAGTCAACAGGAAGATAGGAAAGAGAGGTGCTATACAAGTCAGAAGCAAACAGGACAAGGTTGGACAGGACTTGAACAGAAACCAATGAAAAATAGCTGCTGGTATGTGTTCTTCCCCTTAAAACAGTATCAGACTATTTTAAGAGAGGATTAATTGTGGTCTGAAAATCAAAGGTGAAAAGAAAGGTAACCACTTTCACAAGTGTAGGTCTAATTTTTTTCATCTTCACTGTTGCAATCATTTTGCATAAACATATGCAAGTATTCTGAACACTCTAATGCTTACTGATGATTTTGATCATCGTGTAATTCCTAACGGAACCACATGTTGAACTGCTTTGGTGATAAGATACCAAATTAGAAGGAAACTATCTTTAATGGCTTTGACGTAGTTGTACAGTGCATAAAATAACAGGACTCTACACCTTCTTAGGGGTTGCTGCCACCCTGCTACTATGCACATGAATTGGAGCCACAAATATTTTTAGAAGTAGTATGAATTCAATTCTTTTTCTTCGCATATAAAGCTGCAGTTTTCAGAGAAGTAGCTGCCCTTACCAAGTCTGTGATCCTTACAAATGGAGATAATGACAACGGTCATAAATCATTAAAAGGTCTTTAAAACCAAAGCCATCATATTCCACTACATTGAACTTCTCTTTACAGTAGGGTAAGCTTAGAGAAAATGAACAACTTCTAAACTGAGTACTGGTATAAAAAATGAGAGCATGAAAAAGTATGCACAATGGGCAAAGGTTATCATGGCAGCAGTTGATCTCAATATGATATTAATGTCTTTGCCGATTTCTGTTTTGGTGGCAAGGGATGTTATGCTTTTACTTACAGAAAAAGTGCTCGCTGTGTAACAGAGTACCTTACACCTGCTGGCTGCTTCTTTAGCATTTACATTGATCAGATACCACCTCACACATGCTAAAAATTCTTTGGCTAGCACCTGTAAAAGACTGCTCAACTAATCTCTACCAACCAAATAGAAGGTCCACATTCACCTTGCTTCAGCAGAATAAGTGGTTAAATGAAAAAGAAAAGTGAATGATGCAAAAGAAGAGAAACTAAACAATTCAGTAATCTGTATTACAAAATTTAAAGATATTACCTCTTACAGTATTAGACATGACTGCAGTCTAACCTTCAATTAACTACTATAATCTTGTTACCTTTCTTTCTATGGAGAAAAGGTAACTCCCACTCAGTTTTTTTTTTTAAACTTCCTAATACTATCCAATACTAGCCACTGACCAATTTAATTGTTTCCACTCCTGCTACTACGCACAAAAACATAATAGTGCTAAACCACAAGAAAACTAATAATCTGACATTTACTATCCGTTCCTCTTTGGAGAGAGCTTCAGGGAAATACAGTTACAGATTTCTTCTCTAACTAGCATTTGCCAATTAGAGAAGAAGCAAAACTTGTAATCATTCTTCACTTTTCTGTTAACATCAAGGATGGAAATAAATGACTTCAGTAACCTTTGAACCAAGCCAAACTAAGTAATGGAATGAAGTTCATGAAGGAAAACAGCATTGGGAAAAAGTATTGAAGGCAAAATCTTTTGAACTGTAAAACAACTGCCTTAAAGTCAAAATCCTGAAGCCGACAGAAGCCTTTTTATCACACATTCATGTTGGACCTGTTTTCTAAATTCCAGCTACTACCACGTACTTTGTAGACATTATATGGAAATTGTGAAGTTTTGAAAACTGTACCTCCTGCAGCAATCAAATAGACAAACAAAGGTCTACTTTTACCTCTCCAGCTTGCATGATTTGCATAGAAATCACTTTGTACATACCAAAGCACATACTGTGAATCCTGCTCAATGTTCACAGATGTGAATCTAAAAAAAGAAAAACAAACAAAAAAACAACCATTCAAGATGTTCTCTATACACAATAACCAAACAACCATGAAAGTTTTTCACGATTCAAACTCTTACATCTTATAAAGCTTCTTCAGTAGACTACATTTGTTCTGAATTCTCTCCCATGCTGCATGTAGTTTTCAACACAACAGAAAATATAACATCACTGAAAAATGCCCTTGGAAAGAAGATTTAAGCTAAATCTTTCTTGCTTCACTTTTAAGCGTAAAGAACTCTAATCCTATCCACTGTGGACCTGGAGAAAGGATTATTCCCTTCTTCTCTCCAATTGAGATACTATTAACCATCCATTCAATGTAGTCTACAAGCTAGTGAGCCTCAATTTAAGAGAGTTTTACATGACAGGCTTTCCAGACCAGGGATCATTTTTGCTATTCCTGAAGACAGGAATTTACTCCTTCCAATTAGCAGTTCCAAACTGCTAAAAACAACAAGAAAAGCATCTGTCCAAAACTAGATCCACTTTGCCAGCAAAAGCCCTAAAAATATTAAAGAGAGCAAAATAATTTCTTGAGTGTGTTTTGTAGGTTGCATTCCTGTTCTGATCAAACATACGGCAGTCGCCTTTTTCACAGTGGCATAACGACGACCATCATCATTTCTGGTGAAATATTAAAGTTCTGTTCTTCAATCATTGCACTGAGTTCCCTCAAGAACCACTGCTAACCCACTGTTCCCATTCCTCAGCTGTGCAGTTGACTATTCTTGCCTACATGCTGCACCCCGCAACAGTCCTCATTGCAATTCATTGCCTTATTTACTTTTTAAGATCATCTATCCAAGCTTTCAAGATGGTTTTGAATTCTCACTTTTCATTACAACATCCTCCCTATTTTGGGCTGTTCACAAATTTGTATATTCACAGTATTTTCTGTCAGATGCAACATAAACATGACCAATGAACAGAACAGACCCAGGACAAACTCCTGCAGGAAACACTTTTCCCAGCCTGACAGTGAGTCACTGCTTCTTTCTTCCTCAGTTTTCCCAACTAGTTTTCATCTACTCTACTACAGACTTTTAAAATATATTTTTTAGACATTGCCACCCGAGTTTGTTAATGAAAATATCAAGACAGTAACCAATAAAGGCCCTTCCAAAATTGATACTTCCCTATCCATTTGGCTTATTATTTTGAGAAATAAAACCAGATTTAGTCTGACTGATAAATTCATACTCACTGCAACTCATTCCTTCGTAGTCCAGTGCCATAGCTATTGCTGCTAGGCACTACAGTAATACAAAGAAACAAATAGAATAGTCTTTCTCATTTGCATAAGCAACACAACTTTTATGCATCTTTAAAGAGCTAAAATGAAGAATTAACTATCCTGTTCTGAGTAAATCATCATCTTATAATCAGAAACAAATTCCAAACACATTCAAGTGTGAATGTGTTGGAATTTTGCATAATCAAGTAAATGAGCTTGGTTACTCTACAAGTGTTAAAGAAAACTGTACCTAGGAAAAAAAAATCAGGACTTTGTGATGTTTTAAAATCATGTTTCTCAGCCTTGTTTCATAGTTACCATACTAAACACAGATACTATTCTAAATAAATGATGTTTTATTCCACTACAAAAACTTTACCCATGTCAATTTATCTTTTTTTTTTGTTACCCACCTGACATTAGCAACTGTTTTACCGTAACCAGTGCTGACACAGTGTATTGATTTTGAGTGCTCTGCTTCCTTTTACAATATCCTCCTGTCTGTAAACTGAACCAATGAAGTACTGCTACAACTTCTTTTCACAAAACAAAGTAAAAACAGGGAAAGTGCTTCAATTCTTATCAAGAAACTGAGAAAATTCAGAATTTGTAGAACTGTAGTCACATTAAAGTTTCATTGCTCCACTTACAGATCATATTCTGTTCATAATCACTAAGTGTAATTTTCCCTAGAAAGTATTTGGATCAAATAATCTGGTTATAAATTGAAATGTAAACATGACCACCACCTTTCCAAAAGCAAGCAAAGACACTGGAGAGTCCAGAGTGAACCCAAGTAATTTGTATGCATTTTCCAAATACTGTGAAAATATACTGGCACTACTACTTAACTCTATTTTCAGAGCAGAATATCACATACACAGAGCCTCAATTATTATACAACAGTTGATACTAGATACTAGAGAGATTCTGCTGCTGAGACACATTAAGATAAGTATGCCCTACAATGTCCTGTGGACTGCTGGTCATTCATTTTCTAATTTATTGCCTATGAGGAAGTATCATGTAAGAGAAGTATATTATCTGTAGAAGTTGATTTCAGATTCTCTGAAATGCTTATCACTAAAAGTTGAGATAAAACAGAAGAGACAGATATTCCAGGTTTTTTTTTTTTGGTAGTGATTACCAGAAAGCGTGCTATAAATTATGTATAATATTAAATAATTCCTTCCTGGAATAACTGGACATATGCCCATTCAGAAGTCATTTAAACCCAGCTACTTACCTTTTCCCTTCCTACATTTTTAAGCCATGAAGATGTTGCATCTTTCTAGCTAAAACATAGCTCTTCAACAGCTCAGAAGACAGAACCTCCTAAGATTCTTCATCATGAAAAATTCATGCCACTGTACAGGCAAAGTGAATCAGCTGTTTTAAGAGTTTTTCCTCTGGAATTACAAATCCCTGTCTGGACAGGCACAGATCTGCCATTTAGAATACCTCTGCGCACTCATCCTACTCTGCAAATCTAATGGAAATAAACATGACAAAAATTCTACAGTGTCCATCAGCTTGAATACAGAAGAGTAGATGCACTTTGAGGGCTTCTTTACCTTTAAAAATGTGGTTTCTCAGTAAGTGACATCTCCAGATTTTTTTAGCTCAGATTTTTTTCCTATACTAAATTAATTCCAACATATTTATACACACTACCTGAAGATCTCATATTGTAGCACTTAAAAGTTGTTTTACATATCAAATATTTAGTTTTGATAAATTTAAAATTAAACTCAGATTTAAACATCGGAAATATCAGAAAACAAACCTGGCTCCTAAACAGAATATACAGCATTACTTATTGGTAGTGGTTGTTAGATATATCCTGAATTTCAGCACAAAGACACAAAAAGATTACTATGTGAAAGGACTTTAAGCTCTTATTTCAAAATTAATGAAGAATTATGATGCCAAGAAAACCATCTACATACTGAGATGATTAAAACCCCTCAAATTTATCTAAGCAGCCATACTCATTATATAAGTTTACTGAATCAGCAAAAACTTCTTGTAGCTTGTCTTCAGTTACATCTTTACTTTACTGTAACATCTTTTGAGCATTTCATCTGCTCTAAAAAATATTGCTTACCTCCTACATTTGCATTTCACAACAGAGCTGAAAATCTTTAACGAATGTATTGCCTAATTTTTCAGTATATTAGAGAAGTGAAATCTTCTAGTCCCACAATTTACTGTCAAATATATAAGACACCAGGAGAAAATGCAAGTAAACAAACTAGGATCCTGGAAACAAAATAATGCGTCCTTTGCATGGTTTTAAGATGTAGCTTAGAGAGACTTGTATTTGTTCTGTTTCAAGCATCTCACACCATCACAATGACAGTAGAAAAATGGTGTTTATCTAACAATGACAAAAGTATCAAAAAGACTTCCCTACAGCAGCGAGAACATGTCTGAGCATTCTCTACAATAAATTAAGATCCATTAAAAAACACGTTTTATAGGTACTTTGATCTACAGGCTAAAGAAAATCAAGAACACAATCAATACTCTGACAAAATACGACATCATCTCACAATGCGTATCTATCTCCCAGTGCAGATCTGTAAATCAGGAACACACAAGCAGACTGAAGAACTCAAACAGCTCTAAAAATGCTGTGTCACATAAAAACATCAGAGCTCAAGCTCACTCTAAAATGAATCCATGATCTAACTGAACAATAGTTTAAAAGACAAACACTGAAAAGGCTCAGAGTGTCTGAAAAGCACAGTTTCATTTATAAAAGTTGATGTGGGTGACTACCTCCAGAAAGAAGTACCTCTTTACCAGATGCTTACTGTAGATAGACTATTAGTCTTTCTTTTTTGTTCTTACTTATTCCCTAATTACTCAGTCAACAAGAAACTGAATGAACACTTTTTCCTCTACAGTACTATTGGCTGACATCTGATCAGTATTTAGATTCTGACATACAAAAGTTTACTTCTGCTTCCATTATTTAAAACTACCTAAAAAGTTTGGAAAAGCTCTAGAATTAAGTTAGCTCACTTGCCTGCATATATTCTTCAGGCTCAAAACCTGTACGGCACTCCATATAATTACATTCAAAAATAAGCATCACAAAAATAATTTGTGTTCATACAAATGCATTTTTAGATTTCCTTAATTAAAACAAAACGCAGATATTTGTGACTGAGCCACTGTATAGATCACAGTTAATACTATCTCTGTTTAGTACAGGCACATTTCATCACTGTTCCATAAATACTGAACATTTTGTGTATTTTACTTCATTCTCCTATTTCTTAGAATAGGAATTACATGCATACAGAAGAATATCTAGAGTAGAAGTCAGTGATACATGCTGTGCCCCTCTGCACACTGACCAGAAGCGTGGCTGCAACAGTCTTCACACCAAGGAAGCATTCACGGAGGAACAAATTTAATTTACAGTTTCTCGGTACACAGAAAAAAATAATTTGTTGGCTTTAAAATGTGTTAGCTTATTTTTAAATTGTTTGGAAAAACTACTAGCTTGACCTAGGCGATGGGTTTCAAACAGTCTTCTAGCAAGAGTGAACAATCACTAACATCACTTAGAACATAAGCTTCCTTGCACAGGCTTGCAAGTAAATTCTTTATTCTTACACAACCTACTCTTAGCCTAAAAAAGATCACCTACTTATCACTCTGTGGTCATCAGTCTAACTTCATTTTCTCAGAAAAAAAGGAAATTGATCTCCAGATGTTTCTGTACTAAACGGGCTAACGCATGGTCTCTCAAGGGTCCCGTGATTTTCCACTGACACAAAGCTAAATCACAGGGAGGAAAAAAAAATACAATGTTTACACAGGTATAAGGTTTACACAGACACAACACAGCTTTTTTTCTTTCCTTTTCTGTGCAGAACTAAAGTCAGTCTGCAGGGAGGAACCAAACAACCGAAAAAATGTTGTAGACCTCTTTCCTCATTATTCAGTTTAGCAATTACAATCTCTAAGGAAGAAACACACTTTAAATACATAAAATTAGCTGCTCAAAGACACCTTGTTAACAAAAACTGGTGTGGGGCAGTTACATTCTGATCAAGCACATGTATGTTCATACACACAAAGTGCCTTGCAATGTTTTCTACAGGAACATAAGATGCCAGAAAACAAAGTCACACCCTACTGTAACAATTTTTCATGAAGCAAAATCTCTGTAAAAGGGCAAGATAGGTGGTTTATGTAAACATGTGATCTAAATACAATAGGCAAGATCAGCAGAATCAAATGTCTGTCCTTTGGAAGCGATGTGTAAGGGTGGGGGGGAAACAATGAATAAGGAACGCAAAAAAGGGTGAGGGAGGAAAAAAATATACAAAAAAATCCAGAAGGATTTTTTTTCACTCCCTCATAGTGACTTGTTTGAATGACTTTAAAACTCTGTCTGCAGTGGACCCAGATATCTGACTATAGTGAAAGCATTGATGCATACGATGTCTGGTGTTCAGGGTAACAAGGGAGAAGCAGAAGCACTCAAATGGGTTGCCACATACAGAAGAATGAAATAAAGTCTGCTTTGGAATGACTGGCATTTTGTTTTTACAGTGAGAGGATAAGTACATTTGAAATATGTTTGATGTTTGTAACCCTTTCTGCTCACTTTCCTGGCTGGGTTTATAAAACATCTGCTGAATCATTTTGCCTGCCTCAAGATCAAGAGGCAGGCCGATCTGACAGAGGTCAAATGGATGTGATCCTTTACCTGGGAAATACTCGTCATAGAGCAAAATACAGGGGGGGGGGCATCATTCGCACCATTAATCACATATATCCTAGTGATGTAAGAGATCAAATACATCGACGTCTTTAAATACCTTTAGAATACCCTTCAGAAAAGACTCCTTGTTTTATTACGTTCTTCTGGAATGAACGGCACACCCAGCATTTACGAGTTTATGAAGAGTCTCTGTACAACTGTGCTTATGTACATAATACAAAAAAGCTTTGTCTTAATCAAAAACGCACTATTGAGGCAGATCTACCATTAGCAAACTGGAAGACCTTTCCAATAGCCTTATTTTTTCCTCTACTTTTTTGTCATAGGGACTAAAACAAATATACTGCAAACAAGAACTAGAGAAGTGAAACAACGCAGTTATTTCAAAAGTATATATACTATGGGCATTAAGAACTATATACTCAGCTAATATTTCCTGTTGATGAGGTGGTTTAAGAACTGATGGGCAGCTAAATTCCACCATCACGCTCTCTCACTTCTCTTCCTCAACAGAACGGGGAGAAAATATGATGAAAAAAAAAAAGCTCTTGGATTGAGGTAAGGAGCAGTTTAATGAAAGGTGGTGGGGGGGGGGGAAGCAAAGGCTGCACAGAAGCAAAAGGAGGAAAAAAATTATTCTCTACTTCCCATCAGTAAGCAATGTTCGGCTATTTTTTAGGAAGCAGGACCTCAATACACATAGCAGTTTCTCAGGAAGACGGACACTTTCCTAATGAGCTGATGAGAGCTCACCTCCCCAACACTCCCCTGCCGCTTTTAATGCTGAGCAGGACATCATACAGTATGGAATATCCCTTTGGTAAGTTTAGGTCAACTGTCCTGCCTGTGTCCTCTTCCGCACCTCTTGCCCACGTCCAGCATACTGGCCTTTGCAGACGCAGGAACTGGAGAGACAGTCTTGATGTTGTGCCAGCACTGCTCAGCAGCAGCCAAAACACTGGTGCAGTATCAAAGTTGTTCTAGCTACAAGTGCAAAGCACAGGACTGTATGGGCAGCCAGTACAACTGACTGCCAAAAGATGCAAAGATCCTGCAACCGTTAGCACGACCCAGTTGACACAGCTATTCAAAAAGATTGTTCTCTTACATTCCACTTGCAGCATGCCTGCAATTACTCGGAAGAAATAAAATGCATTTAAGGATGACAGAAGTGACATACCTTCTTAAAGCACACCTATTAATGGTTGGATTCAAAGATAAGCAAGTGCAAGTAAACACACCATTCCTCTGATAAAAATGAAGTAACCTGTTAAGTAGCAAGGTTAGAATGGAAAGTATCCATTCTGTGATACTGCTAAGCTACAAGTAAAACCTGCAAGTTAGAACAGCCGTTACCATTAGCATAAGTATTGTCAGTCTAAAGCAGAATATGTGCATTACTGCAAGCAATAAATACCAACCCTAACAAACATTAACCTTTATTATTAGTGACTAATGATAATAAAAGCTACTTTTAGACACCATGTTCTTGTTATTTCCTGAATTCAAGTTGAAAATTACTTTTTATGATATAATTGGTAAACACTATTTGAAAAGGTTCAAACTACAGTGTTTAGACAGGACCAGCCCATGAAGCGTTTGCTTCTGCAGCCCCTTGGAATTTGAACTCCTTGATCTCTTCATCTACGTATATATTTGAGAGGGAGTCTTCTCCCATGGCTGTAAAACACAATTTCTCTTGTCCATGAAGAAAAAAACCAGTAGAATCCTTGAACTCAACGTTTGTTTTCTTCCTAAGTGGCTAAGGAAAAGAAGGATTGCTGGTAAAATTCCAAGTCTTTTAACAAGCCTATAGCATCCCAAGATTAATCTCTAAAACAAAACTAGACAATAAATGAAGATACTTCTCTATTTTTATAAGGAAACACACGCTAATTAAGGTCAAGCTACTGGCAGAAATTTAAGACATCTATTCAACAAATAAGAACTTTCCAAATGTACATTCCAGGTTGACTCAAGAAATTGGTTGCTTAGTCAAACACTCTAAAGATTTTCGATGTTGCCTTTATTATATCTGAAGAAACAAAATAGAGGATAGGTCTGATGCAGAAAGAAAAAAACCTGAAAGCATCACAAGGCACATAGAATATACATCTACATGCAAAATTCAAAGATTACCCGCTCTTCTAAATACATTAAATCTAAAAAAATTCCTAAGTAAAACCTTACTTAACAAGGAATTAAAGATGACATACTCCATTATCTTTCCATCAAAATTACCTAAGGATTTGTACATTTCCTTTTTTGCTGGTCTGGAAAATCCAGGCTACAGATGATGTGAAAAGTCTACCTACTCCATTCTGAGGGAAAAAATTAGCAACACGTTCCCCACCCCCGAAAAAAGTGTGTTTTTGTTTTTTTCTTATCACATTAGCTATTCCAATAGTCTCTGTGGCACTTCTGGAAAAACATAGGGGTGATAAGAAGATTGTGTCTTAATTTCAAAATAATCAAGCCTAGACAACACAGAAATACATTACGTAATATCTGATACCAAACTAGGCATCTGCAGTTGATAGATATAGAAATGTAAGTTTACTTCATCCTATACCATGATTACCATGAAAAATATTTTTGAAGTCCTCATAAAAGATGCAAAGAAAGTAGTTTTTGGGCTTTTTGTATAGTTGAATTCAGACTACCATTTTAATACTCTATTCTCTTCATCTGTTGGAAAACAACAACAATCTTATCTGACCATCATTCAGATGGTAGTTTTTGAACAACTTAGTTGAGATGGAAGAGCTTCTCTTGAAGCTTAACCCTACTTCTGCAAGAATTAAACAAGAAAACAAACAGCAAAAAATAAGACAGAGCTGCAAAAATGCAGCTTTGGTTTTGGTTTCAGTACTGACATTACTTTGCAATCTCAGTCTTGGAGAAAGACTGATACAGCGCAGTCTGGCTGAACCTTAACAAAACATGAAAAATATAAGAAAATGTGAAACAGCCTTATATTGGTTTAAGAGTCCATTTTGGTCATAAATTTACATTAACATTAAAAAAGCCATGAATTCCTGCTGATCAAGCCTGCGTGCTTAAACAGAAGATTAAAAAAAAAAAAAAAAAAGACTGTCACATCATCCCAGGATACCATTCTGTCCCAGCTGTAAAGTTTGCTTCTTTCATTCCATTCATTATTATTGGTCTCTACATTAAATGAAGGATTAATATGTAGACAAGCTCAACTCTTCACCAGTTTTATTGATACTTAAACAAACCCATATTGCTGGACTTTTTTCCAATCCTGTACTACTATTGTTCTTAAGGTATTACCTTAATGAAATAACAAATCTTAACATATCTTAACTTGACTAATACCATTACATCTTTTAGTTTTTAACGGTAAATGCTTATGTTTTAAAAAAAAAAGTCAGCTGAAGTTTGATTTAATCAGGTTAAGACTTACTGCTTTACATGAAGTAAAATATGATTAAGGGTTTTTTTGCAAGTATTTTAGGGATGACTAGCAGGAATAAAAGAAGCTACCCTGTTTCAGCACTCAGGATAACAGCAACTTTTTCCTGGATATACAACTGTATAGAAATAGAGTACGGCATTTTTCCACTAAAGCAAGATTTTTAAACATTTACAAAAATGAAAAATTAATTGGAACTGCATGTGAAGGGAACACAAGCTGCCCACTCAACTGCCTTTGGGTTAATGAAAAACAAAGCAGAGATTTCTGCTCACACTTCTCTACCTCCTCAAGATAAAAACCAAATATTTTTATAGGATGCAGTTAACATCTCGACAGATGTTTTTAATGCATCCATACTACAACAATTAATTCAAGGTTTATCTTTCTACAGTGTTTCTAAACTAGAAATAGCTTGATGTAAAATCAAAACACACTCAAATTATGGTTCACTCTCACTATGTAATAAAATACTTAGGTATTGGACAAACATTCTTACAAATGGAACAAAGACTTTTTGTTTTTAAAGATAAACTAATTGGACTATTGGTTTACCTGTGGTTCCCATCTCAAAGCTTCTTGGCTGAGAATGGGTTTAATGATTACCTTTTATAACCTCTGTACTTAAGCTGCTGTTGCTTCTGCGTATTCTGGTTTCAGACATGGACATGTCCTGTTCTCTAACTGGCTGGTAAATCTAACGGAAGAAAAAGAAACACACTATAGAGAGATCCCTGGAGCCTGAATTACACCAAACAAATATAAATACATAAGGTAAGTGAAAGTATGAATTACTGTAAGATGATTATTAAAACATATTCTAGATACAAAACTTTAAAGAGATAAGTTGGGCACAAAGCTGTAATAGAATTCAGTGACCCAAGCCCTGCATTCCTTACACGGGCAATTTTCTATTGTAGCTTGAATCTTAAGTTGGATTCATGATGATTTTCTTTTTTAAAATCTTTAATTCAAAAACATAAAACAGATCCGTTTATAGCACAAATGTTTCTGATGACCAGCAGTACTAAGATAGACGTTCCGTCAATTTAAAATCTACTAAAAAGCCAGGAACTATTGGACACTAGCTAAGTTGCCTAAACATGAAGCATTCCTGAATTACTATTTGTATAGCTGCAAAATGATCCGCAACATTCAGACTCTTAACGACTACAGACGGAGGGTCTGAGGATAGAGGAGACTGAATCAACTTTTAAGAATCAGGACCTAACCTGTAACACATTCTGTTTCCATCACTATCCCAGGTTGTATTTCATTCCAATACTGTGGGAAACGAGCAAAATTCTCAAGAAAAAAAATATATTCACAAGTCTAAATTTAAATTTCTAAACTCAAACTGTTTACATGCTAATTCTAATATTCAGTAGAAGATATTCACCCCGAGTCAACAAGGAGAAGAACAGTAATCCTTTTTGAGGCAAAGAGCTGCTAATTAGACAATTACAGAAGATGACACTTGGTCTAACATACTTGCATCTCCAAGGAATTGGGACAAGGCCTAATTTAACAAAGATCAGAAAGAATGTCTCCTAGATAAGAAAAGAGGCTAGCTTCTCAGGAGAAAGATTAAATCTGTCTGGACCCCTAGAGGAATTCAAAGGGGAGACCAGCTATAAAACCTGGGTTGTTCCAGTAAGGAGATTCTCTCATACGTAACCTGAGACATAAGATATTAACTGCTAGGTGGGTATCAGGAAAATCTACACCAAGTCTGATGGATGAGGTAAAGTAGACCTAACACCTCTTTCATTTAATCTCCAAGCAGGCAGTTAGATTAAAGTCTTTTGCCTGTGTGCTGCATGTGTATATTTTTGTGTGTATTTTCTGACAATATTAAGCTACACTATTTTAGACTATATATAGGAGCAAAACTAAAGCAAACATTAATAAGATATGCTAGACTTATTTTTTTTAATTATTTCTTTAGATATTTCAACAAATAAACCAAATGGGTGAAGAAAGCTTCAGGAAAAGAAAAGGACAGGACAACAGAAAGGAGGATGGACAATCCATTCAGAGTCACGAACCCCAAACTATGAATCTACAAAAGCAGGCAAACACCAATACCCACCCTCCCCGAATACGCATGTGAGGGGTTGGCAGAGAGAGGCAGTAGAGACATATCTGTGCAGAGACATCATCGTACAAAAGTTGAAATTATGCCCCAATTTGCACTGATGTACTAGTTATCTTCATAGTGTGGTTGATTTACATTTTAGAAAATGGCTAATTACTAGGTTAATATCTCAGACATAAACACAATTAAGAAGTGAGAATACATAATTCTGAAGTCTTCAAATAAATTATGTCTGATAACTTCCAAATTGCTCAAGTGAGCATACCTTCATAACCTTGACTAATTCTTTCCACATAAACTTCTCAGAGGCTGAAGAGGGTTGTTCAGCTCACTGCTTCCGTAAATTTGTGTTTATTTCCATAAAACAGCTAATAGTATAGAAAGACAAATGGTAATTTTTCTCCTCCAGAAAATTAGACGTTTTTACAAAAACTATATGCCAATTCTTTTGCCCCTGACAAGCCTCTCAGAGGGAAGTGTAATTTCTCTTTCAGTTTAAGTAACCTGGAAAAAGATGCTCTGTGTAGTTTCAGTTTGGTGCCAAGAACATGGACTGTCAAAATACTGATGTTATTAGACTAATCATAACTTAACAGGAAAGTTGTTGTAGCCCAGGCCAGTGTTTTTTTTTGTTTTTTTTTTTTGTTTGTTTGTTTTGTTTTTAAAGCAGGAGATGTAGATGCCTCAAGTTTTAGTAGATTGATATAACATGTAGGTCACTACAAAGTCAGGAGAAATGACCTTATCACCACCTATGAAAGTAACTTCTGTGCACAAATAAATACCTGAAGCAAGGAGAGCAGAACAAGTGCTTAAAGAAAAAGGATAGACTCCCTCCAAAAAACCAAAGCTTTGAAACTGAGAAAATTCAGAATTCCATAAGTGTTCATCAAAACTTAATTTTAAATTAAACAGAGGAAAGTGGATGCTCACCTGTACAAAGTTAATTTGAGACCCGCATAGTCCAAAGGATGGTTTAGTAAAGTAAATATGCAAGCAGGCAAAATCCAAGTAACTGTGCTCTTGGAAATAGCAGGAGCATGCCACAGTATATGTATGCACCTTGGAAAGAAAAAACAAATTTTACGGTTCATTACTTAGTAGAAACTTTATGTTGAAAGCTAAAAAACTAAATCGGCAATGACAATTATTATCATTGTGTGAAACCAAGTAGTTGTTATTAGAAATTACTTTACCAAAACGTCTCCTTTTATTTCAAGGTGGGCCTGATCAGTGGAATCTGTATGATTGTTGGTACAATTATTGGCTCAGGTATCTTTGTTTCTCCAAAATCAGTACTTGCCCATGTTGGAGCTGTGGGTCCTTGTTTAATCATCTGGGCAGCCTGCGGAGTTCTTGCAATGCTAGGTAAACAAAGCACCAACAAAGAGTTTGAATCTTTGCTTAAATATTTTTATTTACTATTTCTGCATACCACTCATTTCACAAATTAGATAATGCCACCTAGACCAAAATCAGTCATACCCTGATGAGAGGGTATGACTCACAATATGACAAACAATAGATTAACCTTTTAAAACTGTAAAGAACATTTTTAGTTCATTTTTAAAGCAAGTTTTAGTTTTGCTTACTTTATCTATTAACTGTAACAAAGAGAATACTTTTCTACTTAAATCACAGGCAAAATAGTATATGAAATTTACTGGCACTGGGCTGGTATTTCTACCATTNTACTGAAGTAGTAAAAAAGGAATTCTTCGGTCATTGTGTCAGGTAAGGAGCATATAAAAAGTATTTTTTGAGCAAGATGCCAGCTACAGCAATAAAACCAGAAGTGCCACTATACTTTAAAGCTGAGCTTAGTAGACATTTTACTTCAAAACTGTGCAGCATACTTAATTTTTCCCCCTTAAGTTTCCAAAAGGTAGGTCAGCCAATGCAGTCATCATTTGGACATTTCTTAAAGAGTTTGTAGAAATCAGGGTATTTGTACTTCATCTGCTGAAGTCTTAAACATAAGCAAGGTCTAGGTTGGAACTTAATAGTTTCAGTGTTTTTCCCCTCACCCTTACACAATTGCTCACAAGTAATTAAAATTTAGCATGTACAGTAAAAGGTACTCAAACACAAAAAAATTAATGATGCATTATATATATCCACTTCTGTAATTTTGCTACCTATAAAATAGCACTATGCTGTTCTAGTCATAGTTCAAGAAGCGTATAAACCAAACAACCAATAATAAGCGCATTTCTTGTTGTTCAGGTGCACTTTGTTTTGCTGAGCTTGGTACAATGATCACAAAATCAGGAGGAGAATATCCTTACCTTATGGAGGCATTTGGCCCGATTCCAGCGTTTTTGTTTTCTTGGGCAAGCTTACTCGTCATAAAACCCAGCTCTTTCGCAATCATTTGTCTCAGCTTTGCAGAATATGCATCAGCTCCTTTTTATCCAGGTTGTGATCCACCCCCAGTTGTCATCAAGTGTCTTGCAGCAGCTGCCATTGGTAAGACTTTTTTTTTTTATTAAGTCACAAGTTCCATTATTTCATAGCAATTTCTGTTCAGCCCCATCAACGAATGTATTTCCGCCAAGTAAGACTTCAGTACATTAACCTTTACAAGGACATCAAGAAGCAACCCTACACTGAAACAAAGAGAACTTTGGAATACAGTGAGTCCTTCCTACAATAACTAGTTCCACATATAAAAAGGATAGATGGCTTGCTCCTAGCCTATGTTTCCTTTCTTCTTCATTAAAAAAATACAGCTGTATAATGAATGCCTATCTGCAGCAGAAAAGCAAGGAAAAAAAAGTTTGGAGATATTTCTGTATTTATCAGAATGCTGTGCAACTACTATTTTTTTTGCTGTTAAAGGTACACATCTAATTCAAAAACACTTTTTCCTCAGTACTTTAAGTCATCCAAACATATTAAGTTAAAAAAAAAATTGTATGTATATACAAACAGAGTGGGAGGAAAAAGCAGCACAGTGAATAAGGGAAAAATGTTTTAGAAGTCAACTTTTCTTTCAACAAATTTCATTACTTTTGACAAATTTCATGCAAGAAATATGAATTTATTTCTTCTAGTGATAATTACAATAGTGAATTCACTGAGTGTGAAGCTGGGAAGTTATCTCCAGAATTTTCTCACGGCTGCTAAAATGATCATTGTCACAATCATTATTGTAACTGGAATTGTTCTCCTTGCACAAGGTAATTAAATATACATTAACTTGCAACAATTGTTTCAGTTTCTGCTGTGACCATTTAAAAATTTCCCACTGACAAAAAAAACACAACAAC